>JAQQAE010001717.1:0-24423 GCA_029823295.1 Pseudamia nigra
GAGGGGAGCAGAAATAGAAAAAAAAAAGAGCAAGCGGGGTGAGGGTGGGAGGGAGAGGAGAAAGATCAGGTTTGAGAGATGAAGAGGGAAAAACAGAGTGAGAGGGAAAAAGAGGGAGTGGGGAGCAGGAGAGGGAGATTATTAGAGCTGGCCAGGTAGAGCCAGTGAAGCTGATCATTGAGGTGAATTGATGTGATTTCATGCTTTGTTTGCAAGATCATTCAGACCAAAGTGCAATGAAGACTTTCCCGCCACATCACATCTTACTGGTATGGGGACTTTATCATATTTCTAACCCCAGAATCCAGCTAGATTGAATCCACAATCTCGGGGGGCAGCCTCTATTCAGCCTCTCAGAGAAGCTCTGAGATTGCCCCTAAAGCCCCGAGATTGGCTATTTGTGATGGGGGGGGGGGGCTCCGAATATGAGGAGGAGCAGTCCCCACTGACGATGGAGCACTTGTACATGCACAGGCATAAGTGGATGCTGCATTTAAGTGTCCAAGAACAGCTGGACGGGTGTGCAATAATCTCCATGCTCTGTGTAACAGTATTGATTGATCCATGCCTGGTGTTCACTTCTGCAGGATTATCCGCACCAAAGTCCAGCAGCAATTCCACCCGTCCCCCGATGGATCCGTGACACCCCTCTCCACGCCTGGACACACTATAGGTGAGGGAACAGCACTGTATTAACATGCACACTGCAGCCAGGAGAAATGGAGACATATTACATGGCATTATGATATGATATAATATGATCTGATAAAGGTGGTGTACATGGATTAAAATGTATCCTATCATAAATAACGCACACCTATGAAATATGAAATGAAGTGACTAACCCTGTAATGATAAGATTTTCTGTTCAGTTTTGTGAGTATTTCGTTATGTTTGGTTTTTATTTTGCCAGATTTTGTTGATTTTCCCCAATTAATTACCTCATACTCTTTCATATTTTGTTAATTTCTGTTCATTTTTGGGAGCATTTTGTTCCTTTTGGTTCTTGTTTTGTTTACTTGTGTTGAATTTCATGAGTATTTTGTTACTTTTGGTTCTTATTTTGCTAGTTTTTTTTTGTTCCTTATTTTGTTCATTTTCATTTTTGTTCTGTTTGGTTTGCATTTTGTTAGTTTTTGGTCATTTTGCTGATTATTTTTGTTCCGTTTGGTCCCTGTGTTGTTAACTTGTCTTCATTGTTGAGATAATTTTGTTCTGTTTTTTTCTAGTTTTTTTACTTTTCATTTTGTGATTATTTTAATCCAAATAGGTTCATTTGGTCTCCTAATGTTATTATTATCTAAGTTCTTGTGAGCAGTCGAAACTGTCAGGTATGAGAAAAACCACACTGGTCTGTGTAAAAGAACTTAAATAATAATAATCATGATTATTTTGATCCGTATTTTTCTCTTGTTTGGTTTGTTTTTATCAGGTTTTCTCATTTATTTCCTGATACAGTTTTTTATTATTATTTTCAAGTTCCCTTTTGTTTCTCATTTATTAGTTGTTATAAATTTTTTGCATTAATTTCCTGAAACTGTTTATTATGCCGGTCATTTCTGTTTTCATGTTCGTGATTATTTAATTGTGTTTTTTCTTTTTTCTTGTTCATTTATATTAATTTTATGATTATTTTGTTAAGTTTGGATTTTAGTTTGTCATATTTTGTTCTATTTTTCCCTTTATTTGTTCACATTCTTTCTTATTTTGTTCACGTCTGTTCAATTTTGTGCTATTTTGTTCTGTTTAGCTCTTATTTTTTAAATTTTGTTCATTTGTCCTGTTAATTTCACGAAACTGTCTTATTTTGTAAATTTCATTTTCATGATTATTTTATTCCATTTGTTTCTTATTTTGTAGTTTTTGTTCATTTCATGATAATTTTGTTGTTTCTTTTTGTTTAGCTTTTTTTTTAGTTTTGTTCAGTTCTGTGTTTTTATCCATTTGTTTCCTTTTAATTCATTTCCATTAATTTCATAATTATATCAGTTCATTTGTTTCTTATTTTGTTCACATTTTTTTGTTTTAATGATTATCTTATTTCATTTTTTGACATTTTTCTTTGTTTCGTGCCACCTTTTATTCATCATCTTAATTGTTTTCTTCATTTTGCTTCCTCTTTGTTTTTTTCAATTAATTTTCTACTTCTTTTTGTACATTCAAGTTCCTTTTCTTGATTATTTTGTTTGTTTATTTTTCCTAGTTGCTCGGTTTCTTCTTATTGCCTGCCATTTTGTTATTTTTTTTGTTAAATTTTCTGCATTTTACAGGCAATTTGGTGGTTTTTGTCAATTTTGTGTCTCTTTTTGCTGTTGTTTTGGCTCAGCCTGTGGATGTTTTTGTTCTTTCTTTGGTTATAGGTTTAATTATTTTAAATTAAAATAAACAGAATAACTTCAGTGTTCACTTTCATACATTATTTTACATTTGAACAGCAAGAAATGTTTAAAATGTGAATTGTTTTGCTTTTGTTTGTTCATTTTGTGCCTTATTTAGTTGCTCTTTATTAATGTAGCGCTCACATAGTTCAGACTTATAATTATCTTATTGTTTTTCACATTTAAATATTTGTTCATTTCTTGTTGCTTTGTCATTTTGGTTCATTGTCTGGACTGTTTTGTACATGTTATCTTCATTTTCTTGATTTATTTTGTTCACTTTTTCTCAATTTTTTTCATTTTAATTTGGCCATATTTGCTCATTTATGTTCAGAATTTGAATGTAGTGATGAAAATAGGCGTCAAATGTGGGTCACCACTGGAGCCCAGTTGAAGCTCTATGTAACCGAGTTGTTTCCATCAGTGCCCAGCACCGCCTCCCCCCCTGTGACCAGCGCCTCCAACGATCCAGTAGGATCCTACTCCATCAACGGCATCCTGGGGATCCCCCGCTCCAACGGCGAGAAGAGGAAACGGGACGATGGTAAGGAGAGACTCAGGATCCCTTTGTTTTCCGTCTGTTTAATTCTCCACATCACTTGTCTGCTGCTTTCCCTGTGTGTGAAGAAGATGGCATTTGTGACAGCGAAGCGCACTACTGTGGTTCTGGACAGCACCGGGTGGACATTCAGTTCCATTTTAGATGCCTTATATTTTACAAAAGGCAGAAATATGGATTAAATAAGAGAACCAAGTGGGAAAAATGAGGAATAAAATAAGCAAAGTGACGAAATATGGATAAAATTAGCACAAAAACCTGGAAAAAAAGATTACAATGGGCAAAAAATAAGAAAAAGAATATAAGCAAGTGGCCAAATATGGACAAAATGAGAAAATGAGGAACAAATTGGCAAAATGAGCAACAAAATGAGGGAAAGGGAACAAAACTAGCAAAAATGAAGAACAAAATGAAGAACAAAGGAACAAAAGTGGAAGAATTAGCATAAAATAAAGAAAAAAGGAACAAAATGAGCATCAAAATGAAGACAAAATGAACAAAATGAGGAGCATAAGCAACAAAATGAAAAAAGGAATAAAATGAGCTAAATAAGCAACAACATTATGAAAAAAGGGACAAAATTGGACAAATTAGCAATAAAATGAAGGAAAAGTAACAAAATAAGCAACATACATGTAAGAAACAAAATGAAGAAAAAAATGAACAAAATGAGCAACATAAGTAACAAAATGAAGATAAACAGAACAAAATGGGCAAAATGAATAACAAAATTTTAAAAATTGAACAAAATGAGAAAAATAAGTAACACAAGCAGCAAACGTGACCAAACATGGACAAAATAAGCAACAGAATAACCGCAAATAATACAGATTGAGTGACAAAATGAGAAAAAAAGTAACAAAATAATCAAATATGACAAAAATTGTCAATATAAGCAACGAGATAAACCAAAAGTTAACATATGAATCCATAGTACTTTATGTGCAGAAACTTTGAAAAATGAGAAATTTAAGAAAACTTACAAAAATGAAAAAAAAAACAAAGAAAAAAGGAACAGAAATGGTGAAAATAAGCAGCATGAGTCAACTGATTAACATTTGTTTTCCTTTTAAAATTCAGTAAAATTAACAAAAATGAAAAAGTGATGAACAAAACAAGGAACACAAACCACACTGAAGGAAAAATGAATCCTTAAAAATGACAAAGTCATAAAATTAGTAGAAATGAACAAAATGATCAACATTTGGCAAAATCTACAAAAAAAGAACTAAATAAGCAATAAAATGAATCCAGCTGAACAAAAATAATCTTTCAAATGAACAAATGAATCCAAAACATGACCAAAAATGAACAGAATGATGAGGCACTGTAAAAAAAGCAGCTTGTTCTTGTCATGTGTGCAGAAGATGACATGTTTGAGTGTTACCTTGTACAACGTGGTGCCATTCGTTCACCTTTTTGACGCCCTGTATTTAAAGGCACAGAGCCGAGCGTCTCCGTTATACCACACTCAGACAGACAGACGTCCCTGAGAGTTGTTATCAGCAGATCCACGCCGTGACACATCAGCTGGGTCCTCCTCAGCATGTTTCATCATCTGCTTATGTAATTTCATAGGTGTAGATTCCAGGATGGATGCTGGGATTCAGTTCCTTTAGTAATAGTTACATGTATTTATTGAAAGCCAATAAAACATCAAATTTAGATGATACAGTAGTTTAGTCTTTGAAAAAAACTCTGCTTTACATAAATAAAGGCATTATTTTGGCCACTTTTGTAGTTCTTTTTGATTATTTTGTTCATTGTTGTTCACATTATTGATTTAGCGCTTACTTTATTCATTTCTGATTAAATGTCTGCATCACATGACCAAACAGTCCAGTCTTTATTCTTAAACATCTTATTGTCTTTTACCTTTAGACAGTGAAATACATTAAAATCAAATGTAATGAAATTTTGGTCCTTTGCTTTTTGGCCCATTTTTGCTCATTTTGTTGCTTTTTCTGCTCATCTTTGCTAACTTTGTGGCTTATTTGCCCCTTTTGCTAATTTTGCTTCTTATTTGGCTGATTTTGCTGCTTTTCTTTGCTTGTTTTTGCTAATTTTCTTAGATTTTTTTGGTTCGTATTTTCCTTTACTTGCCCTTTTTTTCCTCATTTTGTTTCTTACTTTTGCTGATTTTGAGGCTTGTTTTGCTTCTTTGCTAATTTTGTTTGTTGTCTTTTTTTTCTTTTATTTTTTTATTTATTTTATTTTTTCTCTTGTGCCTTATCTCACTCATTTTGTTGCTCATTTTGCTTGGCTTGCTTGTTCGTTTGTTCCCCTTTTTTGTATTTTACTATTTTTTGCTCACCTTCTTTCTTCTTCTGTTGATTTTTTTCTTATCTTGCTCAGTTTCTTATTTTTTGCTCATTTTGAGAATTATTTTGGTAACTTTTTACTTACTTTTCTTCATTTTGTGACTTGTTTTGCTTTATTTTTGCTTATTTTCTTTCATATTCCGTCAATTATGTTAATGTTTGCTCATTTTCTTTTTTTCTGTTCATTTTATTTCTCATAATTTTTTTATTTGTTTCGCTCACTGTTGTGTTGAGTTTGTTCATTTTTGCTCACTTTCTTTCTTATTTTGTTAATTTTGTTGCTTATTTTCCTAATTGTTTCTTTTTTATTTGGTGTATTTTGTTCCTTACATCCACATTTCCTTACATTTTTTGCTCACTGTATTGCTATTTTTCCTAATTTCATTGCTTAATTTCCTCACATTTGCTCATTTTCTCATCTCTTTTTCTGTTGATTTTGCTGCTTATTTAGCTATTTTTTGCTCATTTTCTTTTTTTTTCTGGTGATTTTTTGTTATCTTGCTTATTTTATTCCTTTTTTGGCTCACTATGGTGCTTATTTTGATCACTTTTGCTCATTTTGTCACTTATTTTGCTCATTTTTGCTAATTTTTCCATTTTGTCTCATTTGACTTATTTTGTTCCTCCTAATCCTCATGTTCTTACAATTTTTTGCTCATTTTGTTGCTTATTTTTTCTCAATACCCTCACTGCTGCTCATTTTCCTATTTATTTTGGAATTTTCTTTGCTCATTTCTTAATTAATTTAGACATTACTGATTAATTAGTCAAAAAATCCAAACCTATATTCAAACCAAACCTACGCCCTTACATATTTTTCCATCATAGCCCATCTGCACTGCAATAAAACATGCATTAAAAAGTCTTTTTTCCAAGACTTTATTGCTTATGCAGCGCTGGCAAAGCAAACAGACAGAGATACAGTCAAAGATTAGGCGGAAGCTGATCCAGTCCAAGCCAGAATTCCTCATTCCTCTGCACGGCGGCAGAGTGGACACACACCGCCTGGGGGCTAATAGATTATCGGTTGTGCAAACAATTGGCTTTTTTAATGCCTATGAATTAACATGTCCCTGGTGGAGGCCTGAACAGGTGTAGCAACAGACCGGTGGAGGTAGGGAGGGGGCGCGGTGTGTGTCTATGCGTGTGTGTGTGTGTGTGGGTGTGTGCGTTTGTGTGTTTACATCCCAGTGGATCCAAAACCCAAATCCACCCCAATCCGTGGGAACTTCTCATCACTGCCCGTTCTGCTTTTTGACATCTAAGACTTGAATCAGGAGGCAGAATTAGGTGTAGGTTAGAGCTCCTCCCCCACTCCGATCCAAATTGGCATCTCCAGTTGAGGTCAAAATTGTTGACCCCCCCCATAAAAATCAAGGTTTTTACTGATTTTTTTTTTCTCAGTTGCTGTTTATAAGACTCAAAGCATGTTAGTTACATTCACAAACAGGAAGTTACTTTAAATACTTAAATACTATGCCTTTATGAAACAAAAATGATGAGGGTCAATATTATTCACTCCCTGAAGAACTAATCTTTTCTTTCAAGCATAGCTCAAACCACCATTAAATGATTAAATTGTGAAAGATAAGAAAGTGTGTCTGAATGAAGACTGTTCATTTTAATTTGGAGAATCAAGACATTAAAGGAAAATAAACAAAAAAGAGAAAGCAAATGAGCCAAATAATGCGGAAAATGAACAAGAATGAACCAAATAAACAAAATAATACACAAAATTCCAGATAAAAATAAGCAAAAAAAAATGCATGGAAATAAACAGTGCAATAAACGAAATGATCAAAAATGCACAAAATAATATAAAATGAACGAACAAGCTGCAAAATGAACAAAGGTATGGAAAACAAACAAAAATAATCAGGAAAATGATCAAATAGACTGACCAAATATCCCCTTAATGAACAAAATACCCATGCAGAATTCAAGATAATCCAATCATAAAATGAATGGGAATTAACAAAATGATTAAGACAATGATCAAAAATCAACAGTAATCTGAGGATTATGTTGTTCCTTTTTGTCCATTTTGTATTGGTTTGTTCATGTCGTGTTTATTTCTGTTTATTGGGTGGAATATTTTGTTCATTTTGTGACTTACTCTGTCCGTTCTACTGGTAGGTTTCATTCATTTCTACTCATGTTGTTGCTTATTTTGTTCATTTTTATGATTCTGTGTTCAATTTATGTCTTATTTTGTTTTCATTTTTGTTCATTTTCACATTTATTTTTGGTCTTTCTTGGATATTTTGTTCTTTTTTATTAGAGTGGTTATTTTTCTAGATTTTCTTTGTACTTTGTGTATTATTTCATTCATTTTTGTTCATTTTCATAAAAATACATTATTTTTTTGTAGTTTTGTTCATCTTCTTGATTCCCTATAAGTTATTCTGTTCAGTTTTCCATTTTCACAGTTATTTTCTGTATTTTTTGGACCTCTGGTTCATTCCTACTCATGCTGTTGCTTATTTTGTTCCATTTCATAATTCTGTGTTCATTTCATGTCTTGTTTTTTTGCTCATTTTCACATATATTTTCTGTTTCTTTTGAAAATTTTATTCATTTTCTTGACTCATTGTTGGTCTTATGTATTATTGTGCTCATTTTATTCTTACTGTTTATTGTATCTTTGTTCATTTTCTTGATTCCCTGTATATCTTATTTTTCTGTTTCCTTTAGACATTTTATTCATTTTTACTCATGCATTGCCTATTTTGTTCATTTTTATGATTTTCTGTTCATTTCATGTCTTACTTTGTTAATTTTTTGTTCATTTTTGGTCATTTTCACAATTATTCTGACTATTTTTGTCATTTTATTCATTTTATTGATTCGATCCATACAGTTAATTGTTTCATCCACAAGCAATGAGCAGCGTTTCCAGGAGCACCCAGAGACGCTAAATGAAACCTACACCTTTGTCCACAGGGATGTAGATACCCACATGTACGTCTGTTTGTGTGTGGTGGGGGTATGTGATGGGGTTATGGGGTTGTGTTTTGAGGTGGCTGATGGTGGATGATGTGGTTGAAACCTGATCTCAAAGAGCATTCATCAAAACAGGCCACTTCCTTCTTTTATGTTTCTGTCTTTTTAGTTCTCTGGAGTGGCAACCACTTGGATGGGAGGAAAATAGGACATTGTAAGTTCCAGTTAGACACCCTTCTCTTTTCCTCTGGTCAATCAGATATAATCACTATATATCTCCCTTTTCTTCTCTGCTGCTGTTTATTTTATTTTTTTTCATTTATTTGCTCTTCCAGGGTTATGATATTACGGGGATGGGGTAGGGAAGGACGTTCCAATAAATAATCCCCAGAGAAATTAAAATAAATCAAGATAAAGCGTGTGGGAAATAATATTTTCCATGTAATGGGATGCAGTTGGATATACAGTACAGTGTATCCAATTTGGAGCACTGTTGTCAGGCACATCGCTGACAACACATGTAGCTTATTATGTAGTATTTTGGATATTTTATTAAAACAAAAACTTTTTAAGTCCAAAGTTCAGTTTCTTCCCCAATTTATCTCATCTTTACTTGTTTCGAGTCATTGTTAAGCACTCAAAACATAACTGTTGACATGCTGTTGCTAATGTGTGGTCAAGCCCAGAGGTGGGTAGTTCTCAAGTACATTTACTCCTTTACATGTACTTCAGTAGTTTCTTTTCTATAAAAATATGCTTCTGATGGTAGTGCTGAGAGTTTTGTAGAATACTTTTTACTCGTACTCAGTTAATATCAGCTAAAAACATATACAGTACTTCTACTCAGTTACATTTGTCTTTACCTCTGTGAGTAGGAGTCAAATTACAATATAACTAAAGGAATTTAAAACAACTAAATGACGAAATTATTGACATGAATAAACTAAGCATCAAAATGAGCAAAAATGTAAAAAAAAAAATCACAAAAATGAACAAAATAAGCAACAAAATGAACAAAAAAATTAGCAATATGAACAAAATAAGCAGTGGTGCAGAAAATAATCAAGCATATGACCAAAAATTAGCAATATAACAAAGAAATTGAATAAAATGAGGTTCACAAAACAACAAAATGAGAAAAAATGAGCAAAATAAGCAATAAAAAACTAAACAAAAACATAAAAATATACAAGAAAATGAGTAAAAGTGAACAAATTGAGCAACAGCACTAGTAAAATTGAATAAAATAGTCCAGTGGGTAAAAAAATGGGCTAAATGATTAAAATTGAAAAGAAAATTAGTGAAAATGAACAAAGTATTTGTTTGAATGCAATATATTATGTTGTAATAAATTCCACATTATGAAGCTACTCACTACTTGATTTCTTTTTTTATGAGATATTCATTTACTTTTACGTAAGTATTTTTAAGAGTACTTCTACTTGTACTTGAGTCACTATAATTAGAAAGCAAAAAATACTTTTACTTGAGTACTCATTCTGTTAACTCTACCCTCCACTGGTCAAGCCAGTATGACATATTCAGTTAAAAACTTTAATAAGGATGCAACACGACATAACAGACATAGAAATAACATCAAATAGGAAAAATAGAATACACTATAATACATTAATCATTTACATACTGATAGAAACACAGGAGCTCCACATTCTAGACTTAATACAATTTTAATGATACAATTTTCAGATCTGGATATTCTACACATATACACCTGAGGTCCAAAATTTTAAGCCTCCCTGAAAATGTGATTCTTTTCCAAATGGTCCCCATGCTTCTTACTCCAGTTCTGATACTTGGAAACACTTTGATAACTTTGTACATCCTTCTCCTGCTTTGTATTCATCAACAACCCTTCTCTGATCTAAACTCCTTTCTTTTGATGTTTTTGCAAGTGAAGAAATTTCATATGACAGCAGAGCAGGTACGAACACCAACACTAAATGTCTGGTTAGCACTACAGCTTCAGCAACTTCCTAGTCATTATGAACCACAGTCAGTCTCTGTCGGCTGGCATTTTGGGATATTACCACCTCAGCAAGATGTCCCTGTAAATAAGACACAAAATGCAATTAAAACATGGAGAAAAAAAAAATCACAGCAAAAAATCATTGTCACGTTTTTATATCACACACAACACTTTAATAATCCACTGTTATGTGACGCTATTGTAAATTTGACAGGTATCACGCAAACAGCATATCCCAGCTGGATATTCAGAATAAGACCTAAATTTCTGACTAAGGCACATGGAATATGTCTACAATATGTTCTTCTACTTTTAGGAGGATTTTTTTAGATGTGCAAAGGTCCTCTCTGGCGCTCTGAATAAAGTTCATATTTGAAGTCACTTTTCCTTTTTCTTTATAACATTGTGACAGAGCGGAAGGAAAATTGGAAAAATCCTCTTCATAATTAGAGCTGCAAGCAAACAGGAATGGTAGTGGAAGATTCATTTTCATTGGCCATGTAAAAGGTCAAATACAGGTTATTGGAAAATATCCAAGCTTGGCTGGTGGATGGGGATCCTAAAGCGGGTTGGGGGCTGTGCATGTGGGTCATAACTTGTATGGTTAAAAAAGTATATTTTACTGCTTTTTATATGATGTTAATGTTACTTCTGTGCAGCATCGGTTGCCACGGTAATGCAGACGTTGTAGTTTTAGTGTTATATTACGTTATTGTACTATTTTGTTCATTTTTCAGAATACAATCATGGAAACATAGTCACTGTTGTTAATGTATGATGTCAGATTAATAGAGAAAAATGCCACAAAAGTATTTAATCAGCTAACATGTGAGAAAACAAACAAAATGGATTCATCAAAAGGAAAATGTAGCACCAGATTTTCATATCACGTACTTAACATATGTGTCTCCCTGCGTATGACTGTGAGAACTCTATTGCATGTCCGTAAACTTATGGTACACTTACTTTGGAATGTAAAGAGTCACGTTTGTGCTAACACTGCGACACTTTATCACTGTGCATGTAAAAGTCATTGTGTCACATGCGTCTCGGTGTTGCTCGCAGTCCGTGATCCCCGTTTTGGCTGAAGTCAGTGGTTGCCCTTTGAGGAAGAAAAAGGTCCCCATTACTGGAGGGCTGTAGAGATAATGTAGTGTGACACGCGTTATGTACACCAGGTCCCCCGTAAGCCGAGCTTCAGGGACACAGGTGCCATAAGAGCCATTAATCTGTCCTTGTCATGTGTTATTGCAAATTAAAAGTAGCATGTTACACTGGACGGATTCAGGAGGAGGTGAGGGGGAGAGGAAGAGGAGGGGCCAAAGAGATGTCTTGGCAGGTTCTGCAGGACTTGAGCTAGGATTAGAAGATTTTGTGCACATACACTAAAAGTCAAAAGTATGGACACACCCTCTCGAATGGAATTATGTAGTGAACAAAAAGTTGTTAAAACCCCAGAGCATGTTTTCACATAGCCACATTGAGCTTTGATGGCAGCTTTGCACACTCATGGCATTGTCTCATTGGATTCATGATGTAGTCACCTGCAATGGTCTTCAGTTCACACGTGCCTTAATTTGTGCCATGCCTCATCTTCTTAACATGCCTTAGATTATCTTCTTATGCAGGGTAGGTATGGAGTCAGTAGCCCTATTAGTGCTACTACAACTACTGTACAAATCCATATTATGGCAACAAACAGTTGAGTAAAGAGAAAAGGCAGTCCATCATTACTTTAAGAAATTAAGGCCAGTCAATTTGAAAAGAAATTTGAATGTCTCCCCAAGTGCAGTTGCCAAAACCATCAAAAACAATAATGAAACTGGTTGTAATGAGGACGTCCCAGCCCCTGAATTTAGGGACAATCCTCATCAGGGCCATTTTCATCACAGCATTCGATGGTTTTAGGTGATTGCACATGAGGAAACATTCGAAGATTTGTGATCTACTGACTGGCCTTCATTTTTTAAGTAATAATGAACTGTCTTTTCTCTTTATGTGTGTCTTTATGAGTGTTTCTTGCCATAATCTGGATTTTTACAGTAGTTGTAGTAGCACTAATAGGGCTATTGACTCTGTACCCACCCTAAATCTGCATAAGACAATTGATGATCTGGAGCACTTTAAGAAGGCAAGAAATGGCACTAATTAACTCTTGACAAGACACTTTTGATTTGACAATTATTCTCTGTGACTGTAGTGAACCTGATAAGAGTTCATCAAAGCTAAATATATATCTAAAAGTGTATTTGGTTATTTCACACTTTTTTGTTTGCTACATAATGCCATTTGGATGGCTTCAATATTAAGGTACAATGTTGAAAATAATAGAAATAAAGGAAAACCACAGAAGGAGTAGGTGTGTCCAAACTTTTGGCTGTCACTGTATCCTGTACACCTGTCTAGGAAAAAAAAATGTGCGCATGTGTGTGCATCTGTAACTCCATGGCTTCAGATGCTCCTCACACAGTGAACATAGTGACATTTAAAAGAATTTGCAATTCTGCAGAGAAAAGCTATTAATTCACAAATTAACACCCTCCAACACCACATACACACACATACACCCACCATCACCCCCTCCCTCTATCTTGGATGTGCAAGCTATCGAAAAGACAAAAGAAATAGCCTTAAGGGGGGAAAAGAGAGAGCCTCAGCCCTATCTGTGCAGAGATTGGTTTGCATGTCTGCAAGCACCGATACCAATTATGCCAGTGCTGGGAGAATGTGTCTCAATGCACACCCCCTCCTTTGCTCCCTCAATACTCACTCCCACTTGCTCCCACCACCGCTGCTGCCACCACCCTGAATCTATCCATAGCCAGATTTATTTGTGTATCTCATTACAGGAAATGGAATGTTGTTGCTGCCAAATGCATTAATAGTGAAGTGGGGAAATTAGCCTGTTGTACAGCATGCTCTCACTCAGTCATTTAAACCTACGGTGGAAGTGGAAGCCAAGAAAAGACAGAGGGCCCAGGTTGACTACTGCTGTGTGACTGTCAAGCAGTAGAGTCTGGTGTGGTGGAGGTCCGTGCACTCATTTAAAAAGTTTGGTCAGTGCAGTCATTTGTGAAAGATGCTAATTATAATGGAAGAGACTTGGAGAACCTGCTTTAATCTGATGTTTTCTGGACAGAATTGTGTTCATCCAGAGGCGGAGAGGGCAGATGTATTGTTTCTGCGCTAAGGTAAAATATGCAGTTATTGAATCCGTGCTGTTACATTAGTTTGCATGCATTTGAAGAAAATTTTGGAATTATTTTTATTTGGCATTGTACACCTTTGCAACATCAAGCTAATCTGTTGAAACAATAGCACACATGAAGAATTGATGCATGTGATACACAACATTGACAGAACAATATTAGACGGAACAAGACAGAACAAGATTAGAAAGACAATAATCAGAGAAAAAACATATTTCAAGTTTTGTTGCTGACATTGCAGTGAAGAAAGTTAATTATTTTCAGTGTACTACTTTTTATTTTATTGATGTTATGATGGTTTAATGGAATTGGTATTATAACATGGCATGAGTTTGTTTCAGTTTACTTTGCATGGACAGTATAAGGACTTACTATACTTTTGATACTTTTTATACATCAAGTACATTTCAAGGCCTCTAACGTTTACTCTTATTTGAATAAAATCTGTTAAAGTGGCACTTTAACCTTTTCTAACATGAGTAGTTCTACTTTTTATCGAGTACATATCAGGTGTACTGCCACTGCGTGAGCCTTGTGGAAACTAAAATCTGTGTTAATTTAACTCAAAAATTAACATACTGATTTTCATAATATTTACAGGATGGGTTGAGAAAATGCCACAAGTAACCACTGATTCAGGAATTTTAAAGGCATGGGGTTATTTTTCAACACTTTGCTTATCACTCTACAAATAATACTCTTGTTAGCAAAGGTCTATACTCTCCGGGGCTTTATAGTATTTTAATAAAACCAGTATATTTATAGTATTTTAATAAAAGCAGTTAAAGGTCAGATATCTCAACACTTCAATGAATATCTGTATTGATTATATGCATCTATTGTCATTAAAGACTTCAGTAAGGGTTTTCACAAAATAAAGTGTGTGGATCTGAGTTTTCTCGGATTTTCAAGAGTTTAGCGTCACAGATACTCTGATTGGACTGTTAAATGTTGTGCCCGCCCACTTTTCATCAGTAAACTCTTTGATTGCCTGAACCTTAGGTCATACTTATGCTGACATGAGATGATATTCTGATCCAAGGCTAATATAAATGCAAAATTATTCACATTTTATTATCTGTCTTTACAAATATTGCCAGTTGGCTCATGGGGGCGGGGCCAATTTAGCTTGAATATGATTGGATGTAACTAGTGCAACATTAAAATTTAAGTTCTACATTTTCAAATTTAGAATGCCATCGGCTCATGGAGGTGCGACATGAAGTTTGACTGGTTATGATTTGTGATGTCATGAATCAATGTTGTATTCTGTTGTCCGTCTTGTTACAGTTTTTTGTCAGGACAGACAGCGCTGAACATGCTCATGCTTGTACAGCCTTTATTTCTCTTTTCTTTTGTCTGTCCTCTGTCCACTAACCCCAACCGGTCAAGGCCGCCTGATCAGAGCCGTTGGTTCTGCAGGAGGGTTTTCTCTTCCGTTAAAGGAAGCACCCTCTCCCTCCCCGGCCCCCGTCGCCTTGGGCTTGCTCTTGGAGGCTCTGTCGGGTTTCTCTCCATATAGTCTTGAGGTTTCGGCCTTGAATTACAAAGTGTCCAGAGATAATCTTGGATTATGACTGGCGCTATACAAATACAATTGAATTGAATTGAATTTCAAATCATAGAGTTTATAGAGTTAACTTCAAAACCCCAAAATATTAATTTCACAGTATGGGACCTTTAAATTGTCACATCAATAGATGTACTTTACTTTCTTACTGAGTAAATATCATGTGTACTGGTCATTTAAATGTGAAAGCTCTCTGAGGCCTAAAATGCTGGGTCTAATTTGTTCTGTTTTCAGGAAATATTTGCTCTAATTCATTGTTTTCCCTGTCTTTCGGGCTCTGACAGACTGCTCCTGACCTTGCCGCTGTGTGCAGACAGGTTGATGTGACCTAACTGAGTGTTCCTCTCATAGCTGGCTTACCACATCCTGGATGGAGCCCATGAAGTGGAGCTCTGGGGAGGACAGGCAGTAGGGAGCTGCAGTGATAAATTAGATGGAGAAAGCAAAGGTCATAAGTTGTGATTGTACCGTGGGTGTGGGATGAGCGTGGAAGGAGCTGATGAGTGTGTGAGGGAGAACAGAATAGCAGAGTGTTCATTCATGACATCAAAGAGTGATCTCACTCGGCTGCAGATAGGCTCAGAGTATCAATCGTGTTCAATAGCTTGTGAAAAATGAATACAGTCGCTGTTTTGATTTGTTCAAATTTGATATTTGGCCCTTTCGGAGATTGTCCAGGGTGGTTCTTTTAACACATATGACCCATTGGCGATGTATGGATTTTAACCTGCGCCCACACTGGTTGACTAGTCAAGCCAGTCCATGACAATGAGTCAATAGAGGATCACTTTAGAAAATAAATGCATCCACAGAGAGAGAGAGAAATGGAATCATAAGCATCGTGATGGCCATGATGGGGTGTGAGAGAGAAAAACCCAGGTTTGAGAGGGGCCACCGAGCGGAACATAGAGACAAGAAGCTGTTAGGGCCCCGACAGCACAGGAGGACACAAAAGGGCCCACGTTGCATTTCTACCCCTCTTCTTTCAGGCTCTATCGCTGTCATTTTAGCCCTTGAACATTTCGTTATTTCATTTCTTATCATCTCCCACTTCTTCTTTTTTGTCTCCAAACAAGGTTGTAGGTGTCATTTGAACATGGGGGGTAGGGAGAGGGAGGGTACAGCGGAGAACGGCATCTAAGGATCCACACAAAGGAAATAAAAATGATAAAAGTAACCAACAAAACATGCAACAAACTGAGAAAAAAAAACCAAATTATCATTGAAAGGAACAAAAGACCCAAAAAAGAATGAAATAAATGGAAAAATCAACAAAAGAAACAAGAAAAAAGTAAACTGCAACAAAAAGGGCAAGAATGAACAAAATAAATAAAAAAATGAACAAAACAAACAAAAACTGAACAAAGAAAACAACAAAATGAAGGAAAGTGAGAAAAATACAGAAATCAACAAAATAACAACATGAATAAAATCAGATGCAAAATCAATCAAAAAAGCAACAAAATTAACAAAAACAAATCAAAAATTCACGGAAATGAAAAAAATAGCCAACAAAAATCAACAAGAATGAATAACATAATAAACAAATGTAATAGAAATGAATAAAAACTGAATAAAAACTGAACAAAATGAATGGAAATGAACAAAAGCACACACCGTTGTTCAAAATAAAAATCAAATTAAGCACAAAATCAACAAAAGTGATAAAAATGAACGAAACAGTCCTCAAAAATGAACCAAATAATGTGATAAATTGAGTAAAAATTAAAAAGTAATGAAAAAGGAACAACATAGTCAAAAACCATAACAAAAATGATGAAGATAATCAACCAAAATTTACCAATAAATGACCAGAACAATAACTAATGTCACATTATTTATGTAAAAAGATTAATATTATGTACATTTATGTAAAAACCTCCAAATTTAACCCATGAATTGAAATTGTTTTAATGGAAAGCATACCATCCTCTCTGAAATCTCCCCGTCTCCAAGTAAGGCCAGGTATGTTAACCATTTGCATTCACCATCAAGCCTCCTGACAACCCCAAGTCTCGTTGTAAACACTATACGATGAGATCCCTCACAAAAATATAAAGAGAAGGAATTCGCTCAATGGAGAGGAATCATGTCAGAGAAAAGTCAATTATAGGCCCCAATGCCGAGAATTAATGGAGCGATGCATTACTCAGCTC
This sequence comes from Pseudamia nigra, assembly GCA_029823295.1. Lineage (NCBI taxonomy): Eukaryota > Metazoa > Chordata > Actinopteri > Kurtiformes > Apogonidae > Pseudamia > Pseudamia nigra. Next base: position 17,124 of record JAQQAE010001717.1, read on the forward strand.
GAGAAGGAGGGAGGAAAACAGAGAGAGGAAAGAAGGGATACGTTAATTGCATTTCCACAAATACTCGCCACACAGGGTGGGGACGCTAAACCACAAGGAAGATGGGGACGAAGAATAAGACAGGAAGACAGGTGAGGAGGTTTTGTACGAGCACTGTGGGGCTTTTCAGTCAGGCATTTCCAGAACATCCTAGAAAATTTCAGCTTTGAACATCAATTTTCTGCATGTTCGTGAAATGTTAATGCATTTATTTAGCACATTTTTTCGGGAGCTTGTGAAAAAATGGAGAAAATAGACAAGAAATTTAACAACACTATGAATGAAAATCAGCAAAATCATCAAGGAAGTAAAAAAAATAAATAAGAAAATTAAACGAAAAAAGCAACAGGATGAATTAAAATGAGCAAAATCATCAAATAATGGCCCCCCAAATCTTATGATTTTTTTCTGTATGCTGTATAAATCTACATACTTTGACATTTTTTTATTCTATGATTAAAATCTAAGATTATATCATGCATGGTAGTGAAGTTTTAACTCATTTTGTTTATTTTGAGTCAATGTTATCAATAACAGAGTAGAAAAAGTCAATAATAACTGACAGAATGGACAAAAAAAAAATCCAAAAGACGAATACAACTGAATAAAATAATGTGCAAAATAAACAAAAATGGAGATGAACTAAGTAAAATGAACTACAGTATGTGCCAAATAAAGAAAAGAAGCAAAAACAAACAAAAAAGGAACAAAGAACTTACACATTTTATGAAAATGTAAAAAAATCAAGGAAATTAAGAACAATGAACAAAAATGACAAAAAATAATGAAGAAAATATACAATAGCATGGAAAAGGGACATGTGAGAATTAACATTATTTAAACATTATTTAATTAATGCAAGGTTTATAGAGACAAATTGGCAAAAATCCAAAAAATAAACAAACATGAACACAATAAAGCATAAAATGGACATAATAATCTCTAAAATTAACAAAATATGCACAAAATGAACACAAATGAATAAAGTAAAGCAAAAAAAATTGAGATATCACCAATGATATGAACAAAATATTCACAATATGAACAAAATTGAACATAATGAAGCACACAATGGACAAAATAGTTCACAACCAAAAAATTGAGATATCACCAATGATATGAACAAAACATCCACAAGATGGGAAGATGAACAAAATAACGCATTTAAATGACCAAACAGTCTATAAAATGAACAAAATATCTACAAATGAATAACAGGAAACATCAATAATCAACAAGATGACCCACCAATATCACCTTTATGTGAAAGCATAGTATGGGAGACACTCAGGCCAGTTCCAAAACATTAAAATAAAATTTAATAATAAACTCTCTCCTCCTAAGACTTTATTTTAGAGTAAATAACACGAGCAAGTGGTTGAAAATACCATTGACGAGGCCTGAGTGCTACTGGCAGGGAGTGCAAATATCAAATAAGCATCAGTTTGCCTGCTGACACTCACTACACTGGTTGGTGGTGCTAAATCGAATTAATAAAGCTCTTAAACACGCCACAACATAACAGGATCTTAACAGCCATGGTACTGCTGCTTCATTCTCCCTCCTTCCCTCTCTCTCTCTCTCTCGCTCTGCCCCCCCCCCACTCCACCCTTCCCACCTCTCTCCTTTCCGCTTCACAGGTTTCATAAATATAGCTAGCTTACAGGGAAGGAGTGTTCACCCTGTGGGCATACCAGTTTGTTTGTGTTCTCTCTCGTTTTCTTTTTCTTTTTTTTTAAGCTCAGCTGCTGCATTTTTAAAAAAACATGAACAAATGATCCACAATTTGCCAAAGCATCATTTCACCTATCAGTAGAGGACAGAGACGTAAACGATCGCCTTGCAGCCTCTGATTTAGGAAACCCCATGTCATTGATTTACGGGGAGAGCCAGGCAGTGTGTAGAGATTCATTTGCCTTTCAAACAAGCCCCCTTCTTTCTTTTCTCGCTCTCTATTCTGAGTTATCTTATCACAGGAACAGGGGAGATGAAAGGAGGACATAAAGTGCCACCAAAGGACGTAACATCCCCCTTGGAGACAAAGCAAAAGAGAGCAGCTACTGATATCACTGTGCTTTGGTTGATACTGGCTACTGTCAGAATGTGCAAATAGTCCATGTGCATAGTGGCATTGGCTTCACATTATGGTGTTTTGAGGGAAATTATCTTATACAAGTCAGTTTTGGTAGATTTTCCTGTAAGGTTGTTTCCCAAGATGCAAAAAGAAAAAAAAAATCTCTCCGGGATCCAAACTCAAAAATTCACATACCACAGCATCTTTATGTTTTTACTAGTAAAAGATGTATAAGAATGAATAGCGACCTGAGCATTGAAATTGAACAAAATATGCCCCGAGTCAGCAAAATAATCCACAAAATGAATAGAATGATCTACATTAGTATTCACAAAATGAACATACATTAACAAGATAATCAACTAAACAAAGATAATCTACAAAATGAATGCAAATGAAGGCAAAATTATTAAAATATTTCACAAAACGAACAAAATATGTATCAAATGAAAATTATCTATGAAAATTAAAGAAATATTCACCAAATGAATATAAATTAGAAAAAATTAACTGAATGAACAAAAATGACCAAAGTAGTCCACAATATGAATGGCCGACCGTGAAATATAAAATGAAAAATAATCCATAAAATAAACAAAATAATCTCCAAACTGAACAAAATATCCACACAATTAATAAAACATTTATACAAAAGAAATCAAAACAAACAAAACAGTCAATAAAATAAATAAAAGTATACAAAATAATCAACAAAATGAACAACATGATGTACAAAAAAACAAAAATAATCTACAAAATGAACCAAACTGAGGAAAAAGGAACAAAATACCCAAGACAAGCAACATTTTTTGGTTCAAGATCCACAAAAGAAATTTGGTGTCTCTTTGGGATCCAAACTCCACATGATTATATATCAAATATGCTCTTTTGTTCATAACAATACATAAAAATAAGTTAAATCTTAATTCTTACACATATTACTATTTTGCATTTAAACCGTGAAATAGATAAAAAATGTCATGGAATGTGGAGTCATTGGCTACTTTGCTCATTTTTGTGTGTGTTGCAGCTTATTTTGTTCATCGTCTTGATCATTTTGTTCATATTTGTTCTCTGCATGAACATATATAGACATGGCATAAAGGCATAAATTAATGCATTAACAATTCACTGCTGGTCACTAAATGCCCCCCTCCACTCCCCCCATGTTCAAACAAAACCCCTTGAATACGCCCTTGAATGAGGTCAAGCAGCAGCAGCGGTACTGTAGGTTCAAACTGATCAAAGAGAGAATTTATAGCAGAACGTCCGTTCCTGTGGGGATGGAGTGTGACTGTCACTGGGGGACAGTCTTGTGTTTATCTCAGTTTGTCTTCTCACAATGTGGTGTTAAAACGAGGAGACGCAGTCAGCTGGGGCTGGGGGACTGATAAGAGAATACCTGCTGAGACACCCAAAGGGGTTGAAGAAACACTGAGAAAATGAAACAAGCCAGCCAATGAACCACACACACACACACACACACACACACACTTGATCTGACAGTCAGGCTTCACACTCCACTTGACACGCTGACTGTCAAAGGACAGATCTGATTTATTGCAGTCTGCTTATGATATATGTCAAACATGAACTTCTAATGGCAAATTTTGAAAATAAATGATTTACTATTAGTTCAATTTAAAGGCCAAATTGGCCATTTTTGACCACATAAATTTGATCTTGCGTATATTCATGTATACATAATGGAAGAATTAGAGTAGGTGGATAAAAATAATGTATCATATGCTCTATTTTGCTCCAATTTTTAAGACATCACAGATAAACCTTAAAGGTTCCACATCTTAACATTTAAATTTATGTCTCTATTGCTTATTTGTGTCTATTAAGTACTGCAGTAAGGATGATCTTAAAAGAAATAGTGTTGATTTTTATTTTTCCTTACAAGGGCCACTTTCAAAATCTGATTTCATTGTAGGGTTTTGTATCTGCCCACTTACCATCAGGAAATGCTCTGATTGGCTGAACCACAAATCATTCCCAAGGTGATCCATGATCAGATTCTGATTGAAGGCTAATGTAAACACAATTTAACGCATGTTTCATGGAAGATTTTCTGAAAGAAAACAATCAGATATATTGGAAATTACTCATGGGGCTAATGTTAGCTTGATGATGAGAGGTTGTAACTTCTATTTTTTATTTTTTTTCCTTTTAAATTCTAAGTGCTGAAATGTACTATTCTATTGGCTAGTCGCAGTGGGATCAGCTACAAGGTAAACAAAAAATGCACATTTCATGGATGATAGTGGCGGTTGTTCATGGGGGTGGGCCTAAGGTTAGCTTGTTGATGATTGGTTGTAACATCTGATTTTCTTCATTTAAATTCTAAATGTTCAAATTTAGAATGTCACTAGATAATGGGGGTTGGGACCAATGTACATTAGCTCGACTTAGGATGGTTATGACTGGTGATGTCACGATTCTCAAAAATTCAAAATGGCTTATTTTCCATGTTGTCCATCTTATTAGGAGAATTTCTCAGGACTAGTAGCACTGAGGAAGTTCACATTTTGACAGCTTTTATTTTACACCATACACTTAAATAAACTTCCAAACCCCTAAATATGGATTTTCATGGTATGTGACCTTAAAATAGTATCATACATTACTACATATACTGTATATACTGTACATTTAATGCTTCTGCAGGCCATACCTTTTGGAACCAAAAAAATAACCCATTAACATCTCTAGATTTGTGTTTAATCATTTTGTATTTTTATCCACCAAACATATTTTTGCTGTCTCACCATTATTGCCTTCATAATATTTTTAAGTTTAATAGGTTAGGGATAGATACTAGGATTTGATTTAACACAGGAAAATTACCCAAACTGTATTACTTTACATTTGAAGCAACTTTATTGTCTTAATCTTAAATCTTATTGGAGAAGGGATGGAAAATAAAAAAGAAAATATCATGCTGTAGCAGATCATTTATGTAACAAATAACATGATGAGACATATTCTAGTAACATTGATATAATATGTAGCTTTGTAGAAATGTAAAATGTGTTTGGTTATTTACTTTTTGCTTGCTGAACCTTCATGAAATGCTCATAAATACTTGCGTTTTTGATGTCAGAAGAAAGATTTTTGTTTACACTGAAATCCCAATTTTTTACCAAAAAGTCAGATGGAAATATATGCCATTTTGCAACCAACTCTGAGTACGGAGAGAAAACCCTTCCATAGTGAATGGCAAACACTTGCTATTGATCTAGCTTTGCTGCCTCTCAGACCGGCTGATATGAGGTAATTAATGACTCCATTTTCTTCTGTACCACAGACAAAAATTGAGTTGCCACCCAAGGGAGTTTCAGGAAATACAGCTTTATTAAAATATTCTGTCAGTAGAAAAGCACAGTGAGAAAAAGAATCATCTGCAAACGCAACACACCTGAAGTCAATACATTTTAACACTGAAATACACGTGTCTTACACAAACTCATCCCCCGATTGCAGCCCTCTATTCCATTCTCTCAATGGATCTATTTCTTGGTGCAAGTCAGGTTCATCCTCTGGCCTCAGCCATTGAAAAAAGGTCAAGCAGCCTCACAGAATGGCAATAACGCCCCTGAAATGGTACCATCAGTGGAACATGATTGATCAATTGAATTCCATAGCACAGAAAAATGTGGGATTAAGTAGAGTATTATACGCACAATGAGTTGAGGCATGATGTTCATTCCAAGTTCATTTCGCCTCCCTCCTCTGCTGGCGGATCAGGCAATCAATAGCGGCCTTGCATATCATATATCACCGCTGGCTCGCCCAGGAGAGAACATAATCTGCTGCAAATTTAGAATGACAGATTTGTACGGGAGCTAAAGCCCTCATCCGCTGTTGGTGGGGAACAAGGAGGAAAGGGAAGGGAGGGTGGCAGGCAGTGGAGTGGTGGTTCCTGGGATGCTGGCTGGAGGTTTTAGCTGCGGATTTTTTTCTTTCCCTGCCTCTGTGTTCAGGACTTGATGAGTGCGCAGAGGGAGAGCACTGTGCTGCGTGGCCGAGTTGATAGGGTCAGAGATCAGGAGAACGAGGGAGGCATAGGCTCATTTGTTTATATAGAGTGTGACCGAGTGAGGAAATGCATACGCTTGCCCTCAACGCCCCGTCCTCATTCGGCCCTGAATACGTCCCTATACTCCATTCTGGTTTCTAGAAGACAGGCAATATGTGGGGGATGGAGAGGAAAGAGAGACAGAGAGAGGGAAGGGTAATATGTTCAGGAGGAAATAGTACAGTTAAATAATGGCTCTCCATTTCCCGCTGGCAGAATGAGAGGCTCTGTATGTAATCGCCAGCCCTACTTTCTCCCTCTGAAACACACGCTCTTCCTTACAAGTATATATTTGCACTGAAGGTAATCCATCAATTACCATGGACCTATCACATGATGACCGTGCTGATGGTGGCCGTGAATCGACATGCTGCTGCTGGTGGTGGTGGGACGTGCAGAGCTGCCTCATAGAGTGTCTGAATCTATGTGTGTTTTAGGACTTGAGCTAAAAAGACAGAGATGCTGCTTGTTCCCCATGAATTTACTACTGCATCTTCCGTCATCACTCTCACCCCCGTTGAGCTCACAAATGTTTTTTTTTCTCCTCATGCTTATGTCACATTTGCAAGGCTGCAAGACTAATGTCAAGCAAACAGACTGGAGCGATGCACTGACTCACTCTGTTGTCACCTCTCCTCCTTTCTTCTCTTCCCTTTCTCTGATCTTTCCTTTATCTTTTTTTCTCTAGATGGCTCTGATGGCTCAGGTCCAGGCAGCGACTCTCAGGGCAGTGTGGAGAGTTTAAGGAAACACCTGAGAGCAGACGCCTTCACCCAACAGCAGCTGGAGGCCCTGGACCGCGTGTTTGAACGCCCTTCTTATCCAGATGTCTTCCCAACTTCAGAGCACATCAAACCAGAGCAGGTTGGCTAAAAGCTTTAATCAGATGTTCTTCATGGGTGTATATTATGACATAATGGAATGATTTTAAATTGATTTATGAAATTCTACAATGAAACAGAATAGTAGCCTTTTCATGGATGATTTTTTAACCAAAAAAGGTAGAAATACAGACATTTGCCCATGGGAACAGAGCTAATTTTAGTGTGAAAATGATTAATTTTAACTTTGAAAACCTACTCAAAATTACACTTGTAGTGGCT
>JAQQAE010001718.1:0-24418 GCA_029823295.1 Pseudamia nigra
CCCCTCCAGGTCTCACTGTCATTACCCACGTGAGCATTGAAGTCCCCCAGCAGAACAATGGAGTCCCCATCAGGAGCACTCTCCAGCACCCCTTCTAAGGACTCCAAAAAGGGTGGGTACTCTGAACTGCTGTTTGGCGTATAGGCACAAACAACAGTCAGGACCCATCCCCCCACCCGAAGGCGAAGGGAGGCTATCCTTTCGTCCACCAGGGTGAACCCCAACGCACAGGCAGTGAGCCGGGGAGCAATAAGTATGCCCACACCTGCTCACCGCCTCTCTCCATGGGCAACTCCAGAGTGGAAGAGAGTCCATCCCCTCTCAAGGACACTGGTTCCAGAGCCCAGGCTGTGCGTTGAGGCGAGCCCAACTATATCTAGCCGTTATCTCTCTACCTTACGCACCAGCTCAGGCCCCTTCCCCGCAAGGGAGGTGAGATTCCACGTCCCCAGAACTAGCTTCTGCAACCGAGGATCAGTCTGCCAGGAAGGACCCCCGCCTTCGGCTGCCAACCATATCACACTGCACCCGTCCCCCACGGCCTCTCCCACAGGTGGTGAGTCCATGAGAGGACTCAACAATGAGTTAAATAATTAAAAAATAATCAACAATGAAAATAATGATCAGTTGCAGGTATAGGCAAAAACATAGATGACACAAAACATGAAAATTATATAGAATTCAATTTTATTTGTATAGAGGCAATCATAATAGCCGATTATCTCCTGGCGCTTCACATTTCGAGGCCAAGACCTCAAGACTATACAGAGAGCAAACCAACAGAACCACCAAGAGCAAGCCAAGGGCAACTGGGGGGAGGAACAGCGAGGATGAAACAATTTGAAAACAATGTAAGACATTAAGAAGCAAGAAAGAAGTCATGAAGCACTGTTTGATTTTGTGATTTCAATAAATTGACTGCAATTTGAATGATTTATTCAGTAACATTTTAAACATTTTAAAGAGATTCAGTTGAAAATGAAACCACAATATACCTTCAAGGCAAAAGAAACATGGATAATGAAAAAATCTAATTATTTTTGATGTAAAAAAAAAATCACCGTTCTTTGCTATACATTTTGAATTTTTTTGACTTGAATAAGCATGGAGGAGTCTTTTTTTATGTATCCTAAAGGCAATTTGTGTTGGTGCGTATTAGCTCAGGTGGTTATTTGGTACTCTATGTTTATCCCATAATGTTATCTCAGCATGAGATTGTTAATTAGGAGCTTAAATTAGCTGCCAGCATATGTTAACATTGGCTTAGGCGGTCGTTGTTAAGCCTCTACTGGCTGCTGAACCTGTGATGGTACAAGAAGGCCTTTTGATGTCACCTCACATAACATTACCAGATAAGATAATAACAGATGCCAGATTATAATCAGACTCGTACATCTGGATTTGACTGGTTAATATTTGATTTGATGCATCTGCTGTGCCTTGTTCACTGTTACCGTATACTGAATTTATGTCTGCCATTTTCACTCTTGTACACACACCTAACACCACCTACATATTCATGGATCATCAACAGGTTTGGCAGGAACCCAGTGTGCAGGCTTTGGAGCCACAGGTGTAGGCTAACCCTTACAATACGTATGAGCATGTGCGTCACAGAGTCTGTTTAGAAGTGTAGGCAGCCAGCCACGGAGTTCTTGGAAAACCCAGGGAAAGGAGTTTTTAAGAGCTGTGCTAGGAATCACTACAAACATTAACTGTTCTTATATTGTCAAGCTGTTATTGAAGCAACTTGTGGACATCGTTGCTAGATTGGAAATAGTTGTTAAATAATTGCAGTTGTAGTATTTTGGAGGGTTGAATGGTCAATTACATTCTACCAAAGATCCATCCCACCAGTGCAGTCATGTGAAGATCATGTTATGGAATTTGGATTTGCTTGTATTCTATTACTGTGGAAGTAGCAATTTCAGTGACGAACATCTCAGTACAGGTACTTTAACAAATTGGATCAATAGTATTTGGAGCAGGAGCACACCAGCTTAATGCCTAAAATGTGGCACCCCTACCACCTGCCACCTTGCTGCATCTGAATGTATCCCACTTTGTTAGCAACCATGTGATTTTTTTTTTTTTTTTTGCTGTAAATACTGGAAATAGAGGTTAACTTTGTGTGTGATGATGTTAGTAGCAGTTAGGAGCAGGAAAAAGCTGTCCCTACTCCTCCCCATAAAAAAAAATTGACACTGAGAAAACATTATGCTTATCTGAAATTAATTTGATATTTGTTGAATTTATCATCTAAGTCAAAGTAGTGACTACAGAAATATTTTGGAAACACTGATCATCATACTGAAAGTTTAGTCAATAAATGTGGAGCTAAACATTAAACTAACTGTAAAACATCTATTGAGCTGCTATTTTTCCTCAAATTCAATTTTGTAAATTTGTGAAATTTTGTATCCTCATAAATGTGTGCTTGAGCAAAGGCAGACATATTAATTAGTTCACAACATATAAACTATGGCAGTTTGGACCTGAATGGCAGTCTGTAGGTTCCTGTAGCCGTTTGAAACAGAGAAAAATAAAATGGCTGACAGCATGAAAAATGCTGGCATTCATCATTCACTTTGATATATATATATACAGTATGTTGGAAAAAAATCTCTCTTCTATGAGGACAACTGATAAAATGTCACAGAAATGCATGTTAATTGCACATTATGTTCAAATTAATCAAATTCAACAAATTAACCTTATTATAATTTAGATTTTAAAAATGTCATTGAAAAGACTCCGCCATGTTCAGCTTCTAGTGTTCTAATTTACTACTAATCTTAAATATATGCATTTTATACCAAGAGGCTTATAATACATGGCGTGTTGGCAGTTTTTGCTATGGTCTGTTGGTCAGCAGCGCTTGAGGAGAGTTGAAAGAGGAGACTGGTTGAACACAAAGCCTTCTGTACAGGGGATGTAAGCAGAGCCTGTTCTAATCAACCTGCTTGCCCACCACAAAGGGAACCCTGGCTTAGGTTACTCTCTAGCATCATCACCACATGGTGTTGGGACTAGTGGGTAACCTAAGTCAGTAATATTTGTTGGGAGTGTGTACACATGCACACACATACACACACCTACCCACACACACACACACACACACACACACACACACACACACACCCCCACACACACACACACACACACCCACACACACACCCACACACACACACACACACACAATGGTATTCTTATATGCACCCTTATAATACGTGCACAAAATGCAGGAAGGTACTGAGGCACAACCACAGACATACAGGAACACGCATGTTCATATACCACCCACACATTTTGGCCATGCTCAAGTATATACAGTACACACTCAAAGACAGACAAAAAGAACGTGGGTGCAACAGCAGGAACCTGCAGCAGCAATGTGCTTGTCAACCTCTCTGTGAGAGATAAATCCTTCCCTCCCTTTGTAGTAAACTGGGCTTTCTCAGAATGTGGGCCTGTGTGTCACTACCCAGTCACAGGACCCTGACACACTTCATGAGCAGTGAGAGTATGAGGAGGGGTGAACAAAGGTTCTGTGGCTCATCCCCCAAGTGAGAATCCCCAGGCAGTGTGGCTGACAGTTAGCCAGAGGCCTGCTGAGCTTTGTGTTAAGGACCAAAAGTGGATGCCACCCTCATCAATGGGTCAGGCTGTTCACCGAGGTTACTGTGAGACCACAATGGTCTTTGTGGTGTGTCACAAACATCCAGCAACCTGTGCTATACTGACACATCCAGTGAGGTGGAGCTATTATTAGCTTAGGTATAGCAAAGCCTCTTAGAGATCTTTATTCAACCGGATTGGCTGTCTGATGTATGGGCACTTGAGGAGTGTGTGATGCACTGGACTTTGAGGAACAGTGCAGGTGCATTGCACCCAATGCCACTGAGGTAACAACAGTAATAACCTCTCCTCTCCTCAGTTGACATGGACTTGGCTCTGACATTGGGGGTTTCCCATCTCCCACCTCTTTTAGCACTCTGGAACATTTTAGGTAGCAGGCTAATATTATCTCAGGTCCGGGATAGGGCTGTGGGCCAGGTAAGATGGTCGCCCCTGCATGACCCTCATCTGGATCATGGCCCTGTAACTCTGCACATTCAATGTTATGATGTGAATCTAAAAATAAACATTTATTTTACTGTAGTTTCTTAAGATAATAATGCATAGGGATTTATGTCATTAAAGGAGACGACTAAAGGTATACTACCATCAGTCTAACACAAGTTAACACCACAGTATGTGGCATGTTTCTATTTACATAAAATACTTTATATAAAAATCGAGTATGAATTTATACACTATTAATCTGTCTCAGTCATCACATTTGACCCATGTTTTCGTAGACCTATAGGTAGTGAGTGTGCACTGCAACTTCACCTGGTAACAGCACTCCGTGCAAACTCTGTAAAAACTAGTGCTACTCTGGTTACATCTTTGCCTCCTCTCAGCTCAGTGTCTGACAGACCAATCTACCAGATCCAGAGCTAAACAGACCTCATTCTTTATTATTGTGTGAAGGTGTGGAATATGGAGATTTATTTGTATAGACTGTATAAAAATACATTTTTGTCTACCATGGATTATTTCTTGCTCATGCCCCTCCCTCTCCCCAATCACTCAACTACTCTTTCTCCCTTGTTTGTTGATCACAGATAAGGAGGAATGTTTAATTATCTTCAGTTATCAATTCCATTATTTGTTTGCAAATGATAATTGAGATCTCTAACAGGTCCCTATTAATTGACAAGCACAGTTACATAAAAGTGATTCTTATTTATCAAACATAAACCTCTTTTAAAAATCATAACATATCCTATTAGATACATGCCTGCCACTGAAGGTGACTGTCCCAAATCAATTAAAATTAAGATCTGCAGTGAGGACAAGTGATGTACATGTCTTGCAGGAAGAAATAGGAGAGAAGAGCATATATTCAGAACAGTGGCTCATGAATTAGTCTACATATGTGTAGGCTAATACACTGTCTTCTTCTTTTCCTTTCGGCTGTTCCCTTCAGGGGTCGCCACAGCAAATCTATATGTAGGTTAAAGAAATATATATATATTCTTTCTTTAACATACACACAGGGCCTTTGTGGACTGAAGGCCTACTATATTCAAGAACCTAGCATTGTGGGATTGTTACAGTTCCCAGTTGCACTGTACACTAGCAGCCATTGCTCAGCTAAAGGAAAAAAAAACTCTTCTTGTAATGGAGTTGACTAGATCACTGGGAAGTAGGAACACCACCAAGGAACAAACTCGTTATAACCTTATAGGTGGCATTCTCTAGTATGTGTGCATCCTGTTAGCTGCTTGACAAAAAGTGATACATTTGTAAATCTTTGGTGTCTCCCACCATTCTGATGGGTCTGTCTCATCCCTCTTCCCTCTCAGACACTTCCCTTGGGTATCATTCTCTGTTCAATGCTATCATTTACTGTGATAATGCTGCAGTTTTTCCCTTTTCTCTCAGCCTTTTTCCTCTTCCTCTTGACTCTGTTGTCCTTCTCTTGCTCCCTGTCAGTCAGATGTTGTCGTCAGAGGATCCACTGTTGGGTCTTGTGACAGACAGGCAGGGCCAGCACGAAGCTGAGCGGCTATAAATAAAGAGCCTGCTGCCACTGTCTCTGTCGGTGTTGTTGGTGAGAGGGTAGAATAGAACTGCACATTCACTCTTCCAAATTACCTTTACTTTAAACTTCTTCAGACATATTTACCATCGCTGTTTATTATTTAAAATTCATACAAAAAAATGAGGAAATACTTATTTAACCAGTTAATGTATTCTAATCTATTTATCTGTGCTTGACATTTTAATGAATGTTTAAGCTTATACTAAGTAAAATTTGTAGTCATTTTCTGACAAAAATGTCTCTTATTTTTAGGTAAGTTGGTTTATTTTAGGAAAATGGGGAAGTGTTGTGAAATGATTTCACAACCTTCTCCTGTGCAGACTTGGCTGTGGTTTTAGCCCATCCCCATATTTAGAATTGAATGTTCAATGTTCTATTCATTGCCTCATTTTCAGAAGCATATGGGGTTATTTATTTATAACTAAAATGATTTGGTGTATATTTGCTGTGCAAATGTAAAAAATTGATTTTTTCCCCTTATTTAATACTTCTTAAAAGTTTTTTTAATTTCCTAAATTTCCGTTGCTTTAAAACGAACTTTTCATATGTAAAACATTGAGTTTGGAGTCACTCCCAGTGTGAGCCGCCCAGCATATCCAGTGAAAGTTTATCAATAACTTCTAACAGAATAGTGCCAGAGTGGACAATGGCCTCTTGTCTGTTTATTTGTGTGGGTGTGTGTTTATATGTGTACATGCTGCTTGTGCCGGATGACCTTTGGTATAAATAGCCTGCCGGTGCTAGCTGTGATGACAGCCGACTGCACGCACCGTTGTGTGAATTTGTTTCCTCAGTAGTGCTGTTCATCGGTTATCCCTGTTGGAACAATGCCTGTATAACTGCCTGTCACCCAGCAACACTCTTAATTTCCTGAAAACTGGTTTCGGTCACCAGCATAAACCCAGAGTCCGAGCTGACTTGGGTATAATAACAAGCCCTTTTTCAATTTTTGTAGTCAGAGGCTCTACAGGGAGCTATGGGAAGAAGTAACTGGATGATGATGAATGTGTTTATAGTATTAATACAGATCCAGTTATATCAGTTATCAGATATTGTTCATGACTGCAACAAACCAATTAATAGACTAGAAGGTCACTCTATTAATGCCTGCTATATTTTTGCCCTGTGAGTTCTGATTGAGATAGTTAAAGGGTTTCTAAGATGCAGTTAACTGTTATATTTGTTGTGCTGGTGTTTAACCCCATCTATAAAAACACAACTCATATGGAGGCATGAGACGGTTATGATCTGAATAACTGTAATAATAAATAATATAGGCTCCAGCACCCCCCCTGACCCTCAAGAGGATTAAGGGGTAGAAAATGGATGGATGGATGTTCTTACACATGCAATACTTTATCTAGTACTGCATAAGCACTGTTTTTAGTGACACTGACCATTTCTTTTGAACATATATTTATTTGACAATTTCTTTAAATGTCAAGCTAAGGAATAGTACAAAGCGTATTGTATGTAAATCACTTCATTGTATTGTCTTGCTTTTCCTCCAGATCTGGAGCCTGATGACAACACATCATTCTACATACTAAATGTGAGCCAGCCCCAGTCTATCGTCACAAACCACCAGCCTATTGGCCTGCCTCGTCATGGCATGCAATCGCACTCCCAGGTCATCAGCACTTCTCCACGCCTTCAAACTCACAAACAAGGATCTGAGCCCCAGAACTATGAGGTGCAAGACTCAAAGTACGGCACCTCTCCACTGCTGCCCTCTGCTCCAGTGGAAGCACCAAAGGCCTTTGAATGCCCCAGTATCCAGATCACATCTATCTCACCTAGCTGCCAGCAGGAGATGGAGGCCAGTGAGGACGACTTGAGGGCAAACGGGCCTGACGGTGATTACCATGGTGACAGACCCCTGTCCAGGGACCATCTGTATTTGCCCCTGGACCACTCGTATCGGGACTCTTCTCTCAGCCCTAGCCCATGCAGCAGCCTCTCCTCTAGGAGCTGGTTCTCTGATGCCTCCTCCTGTGAATCATTTTCACATGTTTATGATGATGTGGACTCGGAGCTAAATGAAGCTGCTGCTCGCTTCAACCTGGGCTCCCCGCTCACTTCTCCAGTGTGTGCCTCCCCTAAAACTGGTGGTGGAGTTTTAGAGGAACAACCCCACTGGCAGCACCACCATACTGCCTTTGTGTCCCACTCCCACTCCGTCACCCTGTCACCCCGACAGTCCCCCTGCCACTCACCACGCACGAGTGTCACTGATGAAAACTGGCTCAGCCCAAGGCCACCTTCCAGGCCTTCCTCACGCCCCACCTCACCCTGTGGGAAAAGGCGGCACTCTAGCGCTGACATCTGCTACCCTAGCTCAGTGTCTCCACATCGTTCTCCTACACCAACGCCAGGACCTTCACCTAGGGGAAGTGTGACAGAAGACACCTGGGCAGGCAGTCCTTCTGTAGGCATGTCGCCCTTTCAGTGCTGCCCATCTGAAGCAGACATCCCATCTAAGACGAGGAAGACCTCACAAGACAGAACAGCTATGCAAACTGGGAAAGGGGACATGGGAATGGATGACCAAGGGAATATGTCTCCTAATCTAGATTCTCCTTCAGATGAGGCCCTGCACAGCCTGAAGAAGGATGGGCCAGGTGAACAGTTCCTTTCAGTGCCGTCCCATTTCCCATGGAATAAACCCAAACCTGGCCATACACCTATTTTCAGGTACATTTGTTGATAATTTGTTCATTTTTTTGCAGGAAATGTGCTCTTTCTTCCAAATCAAAAACAAATTATTAATTATAATTTCAAATGTTCTGTCCAAATGTCAGGATTTATTTCTGAACCAGCTGAAAGAGGTTTGTGTAGCAGTCACTGTGTTTTGCCTTCCTCCTGCTGCTTGTATCTCAGAAATACTTGGCAATACTTGTGACAGCACTATTAGTGTAGGATAGATTTTGATAGACAATATCCAAAAGCTTGAAAGTGTCTTTTGGAAGAGTAAAAAACCATAATGGGTTGTGAAGATAAGAGTTCCTTTATCTCTTTGTGAATTATTAATGCAGTATGCACTCGACAACACAGTATGTTGTCAATCTTAAAAACAATTGGTCAAGGCTAAACAACAGACCATAGTGTTGAGAGCCATCATAAAGACTGAAACAGCCTTTTGATCTCGGAGAGAAGTGTAAACATTGCAGTGCTGTAAACTCATATCAAATATGAGTAATAGGATTGCTGATTGGACTTTCTAGATTAATATTCAATAACTCAGGAACTTTGGGCTTTGTATCAGAAGTATAAATCTGACATATTTAAATTGTATGACACAAGGAGTTTAAAAGTAAGTACAGGGATAAAGGCACTTGCACATATCAGCTCCTCACAAACAGAAGTATACAAACACACAAATACAAACTGCATTAAAGCGTTGGAAATCAGAATCAGAAAACCGCAATTTGGTGTTTTAGGAGAGGGGTCTGCTGCTTGGTGCACAGCAGATGAATACATGGCCTTGTTTGCTTGCAGTGGCCTCTGGCGCTGTAAATTAGCACAGGGCACATATGGCAAGGAGGCCATCACACACCCCCCCCCCCACACACACACACACACACACAGACATAACACATATTCTTGCTTACACAGACCAAAACCTTTTCCAGACAATACCAGGGTGTCACCCTTTTGATCTTTATTTACTTTCCCGTGTCAGGTCCGATTCATCGCACTCATTTAGGCATGAAAGCAACAAAATAATATCCAAACTGCCTAAGAATTAAATATGTAACTTTGCAAAGACACACACAAAATCTACTTTTTTGGTTTATCTGCATAGTAGACTGCTACTATGCTGTAGTCACCTTTCTGTTTAGAATGTCATATTGTTATTTGCTTTAGTAAGTAGCCATATAATTAAAGGAAAGATTTATAAGCCACAATCTACAAGCACTTTAACATGTGACTCAAGAGACTTTTGTCTGACGAAAGATATTATATACATCTGTTAGTGGAGTTTTGAACAGATGGCTTAGGTGAAATGGGTTTGGGTTAGAGTGGTTGGGATAAAAAATTGGTGGAGTGTTCTGTCTTTTTGAAAGGGTCTGCTCACAGCTTGCTCCTCACAGTGTCTACAATTGGATATTAATGACGCTCCTACAAATTGCTCCCCAAATGTTTTCTTAAATAGAAGATCAGTATTACTCAGTGGCAAATATGTACATCTACAGTCCAGTCAGAGAAGAAGAGCCAGAGGTAAAATTCATCTGGAAGAAAGTATTCTATAAGTTAACACTTAACTCATGCAAGTTTGAAGTTGTTAGTGTATTTTTTGTATTTGGGGGTTGCAAGATGTGAAAAAGTTAATATAGAAAGGTTAAATGAGTAATGCAATTTGATTTCTTGGCACCAGTATTGGGGATAGAGAAAAAAAAAGATGGTAACGATTGCTTTTTCTGTCCTTCTCTTTATTTAAGCTCATTTATATAAGTGTGCAATTCTAGAATCAGACAAGGCGTGTGACTTCAAACGTCTAAAAGCCTAGGTGTAGATGAACAATTGTCTTGTGACGGTGAAGACTATAGAGAAGAGTAGCGGAGTAGGAGGAATGTGAGGACATTAAGAGCCCACATGGCTTAGAAATTTGAGAAACGTTATGCTATGTGAGGCCATAGGCGGGCTAACCTGCTTTGCTTCGTCACAAAGCTCACGTTTCCTCTGTCCTTCTCAACTCCTATTACCGTAGCACCCATGCAAACCAGCACTTCCTGGGTGATTATGTCATGGCTGCTGGAGGAAAACATTAAGGTTAGGATGCCACTCTGTGGTGCAGAGTTCAGAGAGAACTGCTGCCTGATTGAAACAAACATTTTAGTTGTTCACACCAGACAGTACATGTATCATAAGGTGACACACACCTTTTTTTTTTTTTTTTTTTTTTACAAAAGAAGACAACAACCTGCAAAGGTTAAAGTGATTGAGTAATTTCATCTTAACTATCTTTGGTGCATGTGGTTAGCAATGATGACACAAGTTTCAAGCTAGAGTGGTTTAGGCCACATTAAAATGTCATGCATAGGAGAACAATCTGTAGGAAAAAGCTTAGTTAGATTTCATCAAATGCGCACGTTGAACTAGATTTCTACAGAATATCAAACCCAGGTCCATTTGTTACCTCTTTTGCCACACAAACTTCTACAACAGTTTTCATGAAACTTATGAGAAGATGTTACATGGGCTAAGGACAGATCCATTCAAATGTGGAACAAATCCATAAAAATAACATTGTGTAGGAGTTTTTTTACCTAATGTTACGGGAAAGGGTGTTTGACTGAACAGGACTGTGGGCCCTAGTGTCCCTCTAGTTCCAAAATGCATTATTGTGTTCTGAAAAATGCAGAAACCTTCTTTGACAGCTCAACTCACATGTCTTTAATTCAGTGTAGTTGGATTGATCTGCATGTTACCAGCACTTGACAGGCATTTGGAAAGAGAAGAATTAAAGAAATCAGCTATGCTGGCTAAAAATTTACAAACTTTCTTTTAAAAATTACTTTCAATGTCAACTTTCTGTCACATAGTTTAGAAACTTGACTCAGTGGGTTTGCATGCCAGAGAGCCTTCACAATCTTGAAAAGAACACCATATAAACTTATAGCATCACGTGACATTGTGCAAAAATACAGTGGTCACTGCCTGGGTAGAAATCAGCACGTAGTAGGATGTGTATGGCATGAGTCTACATTGTGATTTATATTACAGCTCGTATCTGGTGAATTAAATAGTGCTACATATAATACACACTGACCTGCCTGTTTATTAGGTACACCTGTTAACTCAAATATCAAATCAGCAGCAATGCAATACATTCAGGCATGTAGATATGCTGAAGTTAGAAACTGAGCATCAGAATGTAGAAGTATAGTAATTTTCTGTGACTTTGAAAGCGGCATGGTTGTTGGTTCCAGAAGGGCTGGTTTGAGTATTACGTACACGAATTGTTGATTTACTCATTTTCACACACAATCATCTCTAAATTTACAGTGATCTTCCAAAGAAAAAAAAAACATGAATGGCAGTTCTCTGTAATGCAGAAGATGATGTGTTCGAGATAAGTGTTTCTGAATGCACAGCACATCAAAGCTTGAAGCAGGTGGGCTACAGTAGCAGCAGCCCACACCAAATGACACTCCTCTCAGCTAAAAATGGGACACTAACATTACAATTTACATGGATACACTTAAATCAATAGAAGACTGGAAAAACTGTGCCTGGTCTGATGGGTCTGGTTCCTATGGTGATATTTGGATGCTACCATTACAATTTGGTATAAGCAACGTGAAAGAATGGATCCATTTAGTCTCGTATCAACTATTGAAGTTGTTGTGGAGGTACATGTACACTTTGGGACCCGTTATAACTGTGCATCATTTAAACACCACAGACTACCTGAGTAGTGTTGCTGACCATGTCCATCCCTTTGAAGCTACACTGGACCCATCTTCTGGCAGCTAGCTGATAGCTGGCATCTGTCCAGCCTGGTACTGTAGAGGTGTACCTAATGAAGTCGGTCCAGTGCATGTAGAGCAGAATTATAAGATTCAGGTGGTCTTCAATAAAATACATTGGAATTTGTATTTAGATAGATATAGATATACTTTATTGATCCCACAAAAGGGGGAATTAATTTATCACTTATATTTTTTATTTCTTACAATTTTGGGAAGCCTTGCAATTTTACCTAAATCTGTGGGAGCCGAAATCAGGAAAAATGTCAGAATTTTAAATGCACTTTATTTTTTCTTTGTCCGAACCAAAAGAGTAAATGTCAGTATAATTTACCTGTTTCATGCCCCTTTCTTGGACTAGTCATGGAGTTGTGAAGCACAGTTTCATCTGATTGACACAGTGATCAGTAATTACAATAGTCCTATGTATTAATCACCGGCTACCTGTCTAAAAACAGTTGTGAGTTGTTTAAATTTCCTGTCGTGGTGCAGATCTGTACAGGACCCTGAAAAAAGCCTAAAAAATAGAATTCAGTAAACTTTGAAAGTAATTATGAAATTTTTAGCCTGGTGAACTGACTGATGCTTTAATTACACTAGTGTACTTAGAAATGAATATGGTTTCATGGTTTATACCGGTGTTCACCAAAAATGTTTCTGCCATAAACTCATCGATTGAACTCCGACTGAGAGACCCAGTTTCTCTGTGGAGTAGGCCATTGAGTGTTTCATTTTCGAGTGCAGCTGTTCAAATATGATTGTGTCCTGCACAGATAAAAAAAAGACAGGGAGGAAAAACACACAATGCCAGCCCTGTAGTACCCTACACATGAAATATACACACACTCCACACTACATTATGAACATGCACATGGAGAAAAAGTAATTTACTCACTCTCTGACACACAGAAACACAGTCACAATAGTACCCGGACACTGATCCACACAGTTAACGGGTAAAAACCCAGAAAGAAAAGTCCCCCTGAGAAAATGATTCAGCCATAAAGCTTTAACATGACCTATTATAGACCTTTTTGTTTAAGAGCAGTATTCATGTATGTGGGCATTCCAGTGATTCACTGTCTGATGGTGCTGTCACACTGTATTTTGTACTACCATTAAGCACGTATTGTACTGTCTCGTCACATGAAAGGGGAATGCCACTCTTTTTCAACGGTTAAATGTTGTTGGACTGCATTTTGACAGGTCATTGTCATCAATTATAAATTAGAGTGTGGGTTATCCCCCCCTTGCTTCCTTTCTGTGAATCAGTGCAATTAACATATAGTATTTGTACAGAAAAGCTGAAAGATGGAAAATATGAAGGAGTGAGAAGTCAGGTCAGTTTTCTGAGGGAAATTTTAAAACTGTTAAAATGTTCTTTCTATATCTGACATTTTAATGAAATTTCCAGAAAGTTGTTTATTTTCACAGGGCTCTACATTCTCTGCTCTAAATGAATCTTAAGTCTTAACAGGGCTGTAATATACTTTTCCTCTGTATGTTTGTTCTTCTGTGGTATCTTCTGCTCAGGACCTCCTCACTGCCTCCTTTAGACTGGCCACTGCCCAGCCAGTTTGGCCAGTATGAACTGAAGATAGAGGTGCAACCTAAAGCCCACCACCGAGCACACTATGAGACTGAGGGCAGCCGAGGAGCCGTCAAAGCAGCATCAGGTGGCCATCCACTAGTCAAGGTAACATATCTGGACATTTTTATTCCTGCTTAGCTGTCACCACTGTCATAAGCATACAATTTTGTAGATCGAAGATCATTGCAGGCTTAATGATAAAAAAAATTGTCTCAATATCCTATGCATAAATGTAACCTAAACCAATTTTGCAGAACATTGGTATGTTGGTCCATTAAGCAAAATACGAGCACTAATGTCGCTACCATACTAAGGATTAAATTTCCCTCGAGGTCAGGACCGATTTACTGTCTGCGTCAACATGATGCTTGCCATGCATTAGTTAAGTCTGACCCTGCGCTGTGAACACTTCCATTCCATTTCCTAGCACATTAACCACAAAGCCAGATGTCAACTCCTGTGACCTCCAGTGAGGAGGAAGGAAACAATTTAAATACATTGTCGCTGTAGAGACATTTCTCATCTACCTTCCATATTCTCTTTGATATAGTCTTACAGTTTGCATCAGTGAAATAGAGATCCATACATCCTTACACTTTGAACATCAGAGTTTTTGTGAATGAGAATTACATTTAGAGTTTCAGTTTACACATTTCCAGCTAGACTGTCAGTCCGCCTGTTGAAGCAGTCAATAAGCAGAGAGTTGTCACTATAACCTAGTCAGCTAGTCTGTCATTTGATCTGCCAGACACCAGGTTATCCTAACAAGAACTAGGGCGAGAGAGGCAGAGAGCAATAGCAGATGATTTCAGTCCCATTAATATTTCAGGCCCCAGTGACAGGCTTCCTTTGTGGGTGTGATTAAGCTAGAGTTCCTTGAGTCAGGCCATTGTGGAGGAACTCAACAGACTGATAGTTCTGTTCTGCCAGCCCAACGCAGTCGCTACATGCCAGTGTTTCCCAAACTTTTCCAACTCAAGACCCAAAAAGATGTATCCTCTCTACCCAAACTTGGAAATATCCATTATAAACTGCCATAATATCTCAAATTTATGCAGTAAGTGAATCCACATATGATTGCATATTACATATGCTTTCTAGTTTTATTGCATTTTTTATTGTGTTTTAGCTTACATATAAAAGGCAATAACATATAAAAATACTTTTTTTTATAACTTATTTTGTTTTATTGTTTTAATATTGTTGTATACAAAATAATAGAGAAAATGAACAAACATTTGCAAAAGCAAACAAAACAAGAAAATTCACCAAAGTTAAGTAACATACAAAATGAGCAAAAACCAACCAAAATAATTAAGGAAATGACAAAAATTATCAAAATTTGTGACGCAGTAAAAAATGTCTCCATCACCCATTCGAAATACTGACTCTAAGCTACATAAATCCCAGCTAGTAGCGTTTTTAATTTGAGGGTATGGGAACAAAAATAAATTCTGTCTAGTAGAGTAAAAAAGAAGGGACAAGGACAAGAGCCTTTCTTTGACATTACAGACAAAGAATATGTTTTTAATTTTAATGCCCACTTAAACACTGCTTATTCTGCGCAGGCTGCAACGATTAAAATAAAATAATATAATCTAACAGTTGTGAGTACATTCTGTAAAAACAAGAAAACCATGACTCAAGCAATTGCTGCTTTATAATCGGCCGTATACATTCAGACATGCAGGCTCCCTCCAGGCAAATCATTAACTATTTCAACCTCAGTTAGACTAAGATTCTATCCTGCCATATGTGACAATGCATAATTTAGCTGTCAATTTTTTTTAGCCAAGCATTTGTCACACTTGCCCTCATTCCTTGTCCTCATAGGCATTTGTTTGGTCATGGCATTTTGCTAGCAAGTAGTGTGCTCATATCAGGTCAGTTCCTTTATTTATTTAGTTGATTGTCCAATGACTGAAATCTAAGAGTGAGTCCAGGAACAGCTGATGGCAGTTTAGCTCAAGAAGACACAAACGGATGATAAGTATCAGCAAAAATGTGGTTTAATCGTCTCTATTATTTACACATCAATTTGTTCTGTTCTCCTTGACTTACAATAAATCTATAAAGTGGTTTAGACAGCTGCTCTACAGATAGTTGCATTATTACACAAGTGAAAGCAGTCAGGATATACATCAAATGCACACCTGCTTACTTGGGTGATTAGGTGGGAAAGAGTATTGTCATAGACAGAGTGAAAGACAAGGCTTGCAGTTAGATACAGACAACAGTTTCTTGTCATAAACAGTGATTTGTAGAGTTTGGTGCAGTGAGGAAGAGAGACATTGTGTGTGGGTGAGATAATTCAAAAAGGAACAGAAGAGTGAGCAAATGAGTTTGGTTGAGGAAAAGATTTTATATTGTCCATATGGTGAAACATTTGTCATATTATAACACACAAGTCCTTCGTTGAGGAATCACCTCTGATTACATTCAGCTAATGAACACACTCACAGCTTACTAATAAAGTCTAAACTGTTGATGCTAGAAAGAAAAAAAAAAAGATGTGTTTGTATTTCGTAATCTTACAACATGCTAATTATGATGTTAGCCCTTAATATCAGGAAACAAATATTTTCATCTTTATAAAACCCACCCAGGCTGCAGATCATTGTAGACCAATTATGGTCATTAATGACACTTTTTAACAGACACAATGAAGCCAACTCAGTAAAATAATTTGGATCCTTCAGCTATGCAGGTTGCTGTGGCCACTTGTATATGTTTATTGCAGTAGAACCCAGCCAGAGTCTTCTGAGAAGCCTGGACAGAAAAGAACACATTAACGTTATGCATCAAGCTCTGAGAAGTCACTGCACCTCTGTGTGGGACAAATGCATGAGGAAGGAAAGTTACAGCAGGTCTGAAATCTAATAAACTATCTTTTAACTTTGCACTCTGGTGCTGTATACTTTGTTCCTATTCCATCTTGAGATCTTGAACACACCGCTGTCACAGTTTGCCAGGATTCCATAGTGAGGTCCACATTTTCCCACAGTCCATGGAGCAGGGATATGCACCAGGAACAAGAGTGTGCACAAGCGGACAAGAGAACATTTGTATGTCATTAAATAAAACCTACGTATAACTGCTTTAAATAGACAAATATCATAAACCATCATTTCTACACATGGAATTGTTCCAGACTTCAGCTGAAGAGTATGCCTGATTTAGTGGACCCCATGCAGTTTTAATTGAATCCCCCCTGCTGTAGACAGTAACAATCAATCTAAAATTAACATCCATGTGATGAGAGAGAGCATCAGCACCTGTCCAGCAGGTCTAACACTTTGTATTTACTAAACATCCACCCCTCTATTGTTGGTCTTTACAGGCTCTTTTTGATGCACTGTGCAAAAAAAATACCATACTGAAAGGTCATGTCTTTGCCCTGTGATGTCATTGTTGTTATTCCAGGAACACACTGACTTTAAACTAGCACAGATTGTTCTTAGTATTATTGATTAAGATGCTGGATATAGTGATTTTAAAATTAACTCGGGTGACATATTGGTGGACATAGAGGTGAGCGTTTTAAGCAAAAACTCTGAAATGTTCTTTTTGGAATCAAGAATGAACTGAGAAGACAGCCAAAGATAAAAAGACTTTGTAAAGCATAAACAAAAATAATACTAGAATTCATAGTCTAAGATTAGAGAACAGTGTGATTGCAACATGTCATTTACTGCTTTGATTGAACTAAAACAGCATTTTTGTGACAATAATAAAAACTGATCTAGGGGATAAGATTGGAATATAGTTTGGTCTTCATTTGTGTGAACACCTCTATGGCTGTTTTTGGTTCTCTAATGTTTATCTTTACATTATCATTTAGATAAAAAACAAGCTTGACTCCTGAGATATGATGAGACTGCAGCCATTCTACAGACTGTACTTCTATGCCCTTTATGCACTGTGGGACCACTTATTTTCCTTTGGTCTTTACTCTGGTGGTGTGACATCACCAGATGACGCCATGAATGCCATCTGGACATGGTGATGACTTCCTTTTGTGGCTGTAGTGTAGCCCAGATCAATGCAACACTGAACTGCTGTGTCAACAGAAAAACGAGATACATTCAGAAAGGAACAGAGAGGCTCTAGTTTACATGTGTTACGGATACAAAAATGTTCATGCCATATAGTTACCATGTGAGAGTAGAAAAGCAGATCTTTGAAACATCCTTATGTTGTTGCTGGTGCTAAAAAAATCCCTCTGGCCTCTCCTGTGCTAAATGCCACCCTGAAAAAAATGCTTGAAAGGCTACCTTTTCATCAGTTTATGAGAATTTACCAGTTTGCTCAAAGTTACTAAGCTGTCTAATAATCCCTTTACACACTTGGAACATGCCAAAGTGTGGTGGTAAAGGTCTTGAAGCTTTAAGTCTAGAAGGTCCGTATTGATGGGTTACAGATTGGAGAACAGCGAGATTTCTGGCACACATCGGTACATTATCAAAACATTTTGTTCATATGTTTGTTTTGGGGCTATGATTGAATTGCACAGCAGCTATAATTTGCTGAAGCATTTTAGATAAGATTCAAAAGCTGCAGATTAGATTTTGATAAGATGTTTCAGCAATGTACCCTTTCTAAGGAAAGAATTTTGGTACTTTTGTTGATGTTTTGACATTTGATTTCAGCATTAAGGATCCAAGTGAGTCATAGCCATCCATTGGTCAGATGGTTAAAATTTTCTTTAATAAGCTTATTTTCTACCAAACTGCTGCTTTGTGTGTTCTTTGTCACATGGTTTACTTTGTGATTGCTGGCGATACAATATGTGTATACTGTATGAATGCATGATGGTGACTCAGATATTTGAAAGTTGTCTGTCAACTTGGTCAAGCTTGTGGAAAATTACCTAGTTTTAAATGTTTATATTTAACATGATCAATTAAAGTTAGAATGGGATGACCTTAATTTTAAGTCTGTGTTTCAACTGCAACATTTCTGAAAAGTTGTTGATTCTCATCAAGCTGTAAAAGATCTTCTAGTGTTTGGACTCCACAATTGTCTATTAGGCAGATGGTGAACAAATGAAGATTCATCACCACTGTTTTCCTTCAGTGAGTGACTGCAAAGATTACACCAAGAGACAGGTGTGTAATAGTCCAGGAGGTTACAATCAAACCCATGTAACATCTAGAAAACTAAAGGCCTTTTTTTCTGTGGTTAATGTCAGTGTTCCTGAGTCAGTCAACAGGAGACCACAAAACAAAAGATAATTGTGGTTCATCTACATTTTTCTGAATTCCATATGGATTAGCCACAGTCGGAAGGCTGTTCTGTGGACATATGAGACCGAAGTAAGACTTTTTGGCTCAAATGTTAGGTGTCAACATAATGCTGCATTCCTACTTCATCCCCTTTGAAACATGGTGGTGGCACTCACAATTTTGATCTGCTTTACTGCACTCATGAGACTATGAATTTTGATTTGTACCATCACACTGTACTAGAGAATTACACAGTGTCCCTCTGTGAACTGAAACTCAAAAGAAACTACATCATAAAGCAAGGCAACAAGCTTCAACGCACAGCTGTTGTATCAAGGAATGTTCAAGCAGAGGATATATAATGTTTTTGAATGTCAGTGATGCAGCAGTCAGTTACACCCCACCCAGTGTGCAGGACTAATAAACTGTTATGGTAAATATTTAGTTGACGTTATTGCTTAAAAAGGATCACAGCAATTACTGAAGGTACAAGTTCACATGCTTTTTCACATAGTGTTTGAACACACAACTATTTAAGGATGGATCATTTTCCATAATAAATAAATGAATTCATTGAATTGTGTCTTATTTTTCCCTTTTCATGTTTGATGGAGGATCTGCTTATGTTTTTTTTATTATAGACACTGCTGTGCAAAAGTTTTAGGCAGATAGATTTTATTTTTTTAGCAAATTATATTGACCATAAAGATACACGATAGAACCAGAATACAAGAACATTTCAGTTTGTCCACAATGAAAAGTCAGTATTAAGTCTTATCTTCCTTATGCTTAACATATTTTGAACTATGGGATAATATGCGATCTATTCACTTAAACCAGGTTTCATTCATTTCACCTTTTGAAGCGATTCAGGGTCTACATACACTCACTCAATTAGTACCTTGTTAGTACTGAGTTGGACCTCCTAGCTATCATAAGATAGGACACGGTGGTATTTAAGGGATGGACATGGCTGACAGCAGTACTTGAGTAGGCTGTAGCATTTAAACAATGCACAGGTAGGACTAAAGGTTACAAAATGTGCCACCAACAGCAGCCTGAAGTGTTGATACAAGGCACTGATTTTAACATAGTTTATTCATTTTTGTGCATATGTCTGTATTATTTATGTTTGTGCATATGTCTATATTATAAACAAGATAAGACAAAACAAGAAACCCAGGGTGCATAAACTTTTGCACACTTGAACATGCAAGAAGGGAGACCATTTTAACAGCAGCCACACAAATAAATGCTACAAATCATGACTATGTTTGCATTGAATTGCCTTGACAGACAATTTGTGACACCAAGTCCTGCAAAGAATGCTGTTTATTCTTATGCAGAAAATTTTAATGCCTTGCACAACAAAGGACTTGCTACACAAATTACATTATTATAGTTATCTGGTGCACTGCAGCCCTTAAATGTTGACTACCTGATATTTTTAAAAAATAGTAATTGCACATGTCTATGCCTGGGCCTGTCTGACTGGCTGATCTTGCCATTCCTCTGGGGTTAGCTGCAGACCATAATCGGTACACCTGTTGCTAGGAGACATATAAGTCCAAAGCCTCTCTGGCTGGCTGAGGTATCCTTGTGCGTATTTAACCAGCTTAATTGAGTGCGGCTGCACCCACACAAATATAAGGAGCCCCTCTGGTATTACCTGCTGGGCTTCAGATAGATGCAGGCAGACATAACACAAAAAGGCTGACAGATACAGTAGACATACTGACTCACTGATTGACTCAATAAAACACAAACAACGTGATGTTTATGTGCCTCAAAAATACAGCTGGAAAAGCAATTATGGCCATCTTTGATCATGTTACCACAGTTATTTCATCTACTGTAAATGAAGACATGGTATCTAGTAACAAGGATATGAAAGGGAATATGACGAAGACAGCCTTATATTTCTGCTGGATTGCATGCATGAAATGATTTTGTCTTTTAGTGAGTGACCAAAGCTCCTTTTTAATTCTCTGCATGCCTTTATTGTTCCACTTTGTATTTTTATTATCTCTACCAGCCTTTATTTAAATATATCATCATCTAATCATCTCTCTGTAGTTTTGTACTTTAACATTTGATCCACAGTATAACTCTCTTTTATTTCTCTGAGGGAAATTCATTCCATACCTTGACAAGTCTTCTGCATGCTGTCTTTCACTGTTGACACTGTCAGTATGCTGGCTGCCACAATGGGAGACACACAGACAGCGATGCAGAGCCACGCGGTTTGCACTGTGTGAACTGGCTGGAGCTAGTGTTGTTTTCACCGCAGGGCTCTATTTGATGTAAACAAGTTGGAAGCTTGGCTCTCATTTGTTGTAATCAGGCTTAGCACCCAATGAGAAAAGAAGGAAAGGACAAAAAAACTGGACAGGCTTGTGTGAGAGAGGGAGTAAGAGTGGAGAAGGATGGAATTGGAAAAGTGAGGAATTGAGTTCAGAGTGGTCTAGCAAGACCTTATACAGCCTTTATCCAGTACACAGTAAACGCTATTCTGTGTGTGTGTGTGCATGTACTGACCTTGTTTAAACAAGCAGTCAACTGGCCCCCTGGCTCTCACTGCCCTCCCTAGTGTGCAGGGCAAACAGCAAGCCTGTGCGAGTAGCGTTGTGTGTGTGGATTGCAGGCTGTGGTGCCATAGTGCCACAGTAGGGAAACCAATGCCAAATAAAATGAGCTCACTTGTGACCTTGAGCACCATCACTCCTGTTTCTACATCTATTGTGCACATTCTTAGCCAGACACACGCTTCACAACCCTCTCCAAGAACTACAGTTTACACAAAAGTCCTCCTGCACAAATCCACACATTGTAGCACACACACACTGACATAAGCTGTTGGTCTGTAGTTTACACCAGTGTGAATGTACAGTATGTAGCTACTTGCTCGTGCGTGCACACACACACACACACACACACACACACACATACACACACACTCCTACATACACACAGAGTCTCACCATAGCAACAGTGGAGCAACAGAGGGAAACAACTTGGCAGAGTCAGGCGCTTGCTGTGAGAAAGTGTCAAGTTACGGCAGAGGGCTATAGCTGAGGTAGGTGAGAGGCGAGGACAGGGACAGAGAGGAGAGAGTGACCAAGGGAAATTAAGTGGGAAAACATCTTGGTAGAACTTTCCATACCAGTTTAAAGAGAGATACAGTAGGGTGAAAATGAGAAAAAAAAACAGAACACGATTTGTATGCTGATAAGTAGATGCATATTATGTTATCACTGTTATGATGCCACTGTCGTCTAAACTCATGGAACCCAGTTCATCTCTTATTCCTGTTTTTTTTTTGTCTTTTCTGTGTTTGAAAATTGTATTGAAGTCCTTTCTTCTGTCCATCTGAGGTCTGAGCAATTACACATGTATAAATGCAGATTTTTTTGATTTTTGCCAAAGTAAAGCACTTTGGTAGAATTTGTATAGAACATGCCATTTTCAAGAAATGCATTTTGTAGAGACTGATAGATGTGTTATCTAAATGTAAGGCAGGTGTCCTGAGGTGAGTTCAGGTAGAGTAGAACCCTCCTGCACAGTTGATTGTTTAAAGGCAACTGGAGTGCCACATGGATTTTAAGTTAATTGGGTGTGTAATGAGAGTGTAATAGTGGAATTCCTCATACACTCTATTTGTCCAAAATAGACACTGTACAATATTTCACACTAGGCTTTCAGCATGCATTTGATGTGTTCTTACATCAGTTTAAAGTATCCGGATGTACCTTAATATTTCACTTTTGGACAAGTGTCACAACCTCCATCTGATGAGGGACAGCAGCCTCATGGAGCTCAAAGCAAACAAGAGAAACACATAGGGTTAGATCGACATAGAATCAATTGCACTCATTAACTGCTCCAGGAATTGTGTGGTTTTAGTGCAGGTAATCTTCTCCTCTGTTGCAACCTACTCACTAAAGATTTCCAGTGATATGCAGGTTCAAAGACACGCAGGAAATGCTGCCCCTGTGTGTGCAATTTGCTCTTATTTAATGTCAGAAATGCAAGTGTTTCTGTGCATATCAGCACACAGACTGGTCTATAATAGAAACTGCAGTGACTCTATTTCATGTCTAATGTCAATAAACAATAATTTAGCATTAATTCAAGACTCACAATGAAGTTTTTTTCAGGGAG
Source organism: Pseudamia nigra (assembly GCA_029823295.1). Classification (NCBI taxonomy): domain Eukaryota; kingdom Metazoa; phylum Chordata; class Actinopteri; order Kurtiformes; family Apogonidae; genus Pseudamia; species Pseudamia nigra. The sequence continues at coordinate 23,104 of JAQQAE010001718.1, forward strand.
ATAGAAAAATGCAATGTGAGTCAAAAAGAGTCAGATGTCAGTTTGTGCTCAATTAAATAAAAATTATATTCTTTCTTTTATATCCAGTTGCATCACAACCTTGATGTTATCCACCTGGTAGTGCAGTTTATATGAATTTCATGATATATTTTTGTCCCATCTGTACACATTTACCACCTACTAAAGCCACAAGCTTTTTCTGCATCTGGACCATGATATTTGTCTAGTCATCTCCAAAGCCTGCATTGATTGAGTTGATTTTCTGGCTTTAAACCAATTCTACTGAGCAGGTCTTCTTATGTCTTGTGTCACTTTAATGACAGTGTGAGAAATAGACTGTTGTTTTGTCTTTTGTCCAAAGACTTCACAGTCCAAAGGGAAGCATCTTGTGGTTCACCAGTTGGTCACCACTGCAATGGAGTGTGTATACACTGCTGCCTGTGTATTCAGGGATGGGAGATGTTTTCCCCTCAGCTTGCTAGCCTTATTACTGGATCAGTGGAACAGATGAAGGCCGAAAATAAGTGGGGACTTTATTTAGTGGAAGCTAAGTATGTAACTGTATCCAGCGGTTTTATTTTAGGGGAGAGAGTTCATCCTAAACCCGATCCACAGTCAGAAGTGGCAACAGTATGTTAGTTACAGGCTTCAGCGAGCATAGACCCCCCCCACACATGTGCCTGGGTTTAATGTCAGTGTGGTTTAATAAAAGAACTGATCTCTATCAGGCCACAGGTTCTTGCTGACTGACCAACTGGGCTCAGGGCACACTGGACAGGCAGAAAGGTGAGGAGTTAGATGTGCAAAGACCACCATCCTGTGGTATTTCACACTCAAGCACAGATTTAGAGGCGGTGGAGTGGTGACTCAGGAATGTGAAACAAGTCAAGTGTGAGTGTGTCGTGTGCATTTCACTGCCGAGAAGCCACCTCTGCAAGACCAGGACCACAGTACTGCCCATTTGTTGTTTACATGTCTCACTGTTTTCCCTCATTTTCTGTTTTCAAGGTGCAAATAGACCTCCTGACGTGTACTCAGGCTATGTAAAGAGATGTGTACTTCAATTCAGCGAGAACAGTACAATATGATAAACATGAAAGCAGTGTTTTAAATAATGTTTTTTCACTTTGATATGTTTTTGCTCCAGACATTGTTGAGTTGCTACATGCTGAGATACAGTGGTCCCTCGTTTATCGCAGGGGTTCCGTTCTAAAAATAACTCACAATATGCGAAATCTGCGAAGTAGTCAACTTAATTTTTTTACAATTATTATATTTGTTTTAAGGCTGTAAAACCCCTCACCACACACTTTAT
>JAQQAE010001719.1:0-19315 GCA_029823295.1 Pseudamia nigra
ACACATCGCCCAGGCAACGAAGGAGTGGCTTTGTAAGAAGCATTTCAAGGTTGTGGAGTGGCCTCGCCAGTCTCCACATCTCAACCCCATAGAAAATCTTTGGAGGGAGTTGAAAGTCTGTGTTGCCCAGCGACAGCCTCCAAACATCAGTGCTCTAGAGGAGATCTGCATGGAGGAATGGACCAAAATACCAGCAACAGTGTGTGAAAACCTTGTGAAGACTTAGAGAAAATGTTTGACCTCTGTCATTGCCAACAAAGGGTATAAAACAAAGTACTGAGATGAACTTCTGTTATTGACCAAATACTTATTTGGATCATAATTTGCAAATAAATTCTTTAATAATCAGACAATGTGATTTTTCTGGATTCTTTCCCTCCGTTTTGTCTCTCATAGTTGAGGTGAACCTGTGATGAAAATTACAGGCCTCTCTCATCTTTTTAAGTGGGAGAACTTGCACAATTGGTGGCTGAATAAATACTCTTTTTGCCAAACTGTATATGCAATAATAAATAAAATCAAAGTGACTTCCCACAGCCAGTCCTCAAGAACTCCTCGAACCATCAGAACCACCAGGATCATCTTGGACTTTAGCCTGGACAGCTGTAATGTGGACCGAACGTATGGAAATAAACAAGACATACTGATAAAAGGTTCAATAGTCGAGGGATTCCGACGTAATGTCAAGTGATCATTTAGAGTAAAACTGTGCCAAGAAACAAAACTTTGGCTCTTTGGAAGTTAACTTAAAAGCCTATATATGCTCTGCCTCACGCCCACTCGCTCCTCTCGTTCACTTTTCCGACACATCAGAGTGGACCTCGGAGTTCGTGGGAGAAATGTGTGGGCCACAATCAGTGCACTTTGAACTACACCACACTTTGAAATACAAACCAAAAGCAAAAATGAAGACAAAAAGGAGATGTTTTTCACTTGGGAAAAGAAAGTTGTTTTTTTTTTTTTTTGAGTAAAAGTTTTAAATATCTAAACAAACCTCTGGAGTTGTTTTAGTTTTAAAGCATCTAGACGGACTGTGATGACCAATCAGTGGCCACGAGAAGCTGAAAACCAAGGACTCACCGAAGTCCCATGAATTGTGTTATTTCCTTAGATTAAATGAATTCACATATCAACTAGTGATAACATTTAATGTATTTTATTCATGCATGATTTACTATATATTTATTTTTAATATAATACAATGAAAATGAGACAAAACCAACCAAAAATATTATCTTTTTCTTTTTCTCTTCTTTTTTTAATTAGTTTTTATAATAACAATAATAAGAAGAATATAGTAATAATATTGTAACAATCTTAAAACTACCGTATTTTCCGGACTATAAGGCAAATCTCACAAAAATGACCAATTTTTTAAATTTTTCCATACATAAGGCGCACCAGACTATAACGCGCATTACACAGCACAAAACTTAGATAAGTCAAACTTTATTAAAAATTAAAAATATTATAAATTAAACATTTATTCAAGGCTTTCCACAATAACTCTCAACATTGTTCAGTTGTAACACAGCAAATACAAACCTACACATTAATGTAATGTATAGTAATGTAATGCTCATACAAGTGACACACAGCAAAAGTCGTACTAAAGCATGTTGACAGATTTTTGAGCGCCGTGTGCCACGTACTGACCTCGAACCGACTTTACGGTAAGTCCAAACCAGGAAAAATCCTTATACTCTGGTGCGTCTTATATAAGGCGCACTGTCAAGTTTTGAGAAAAATTAAGTATTTTATGTGTACCTTATAGGCCGGAAAATATGGTAAATGTAAAGATGGCAGTGGTGGCCAAGAGGCTGGAGAAGCAGGCCTGTGACCATGTGATCGCCACACCGGTATCACCACTGTGGGCACTCGAGCCAGGCCGTGAACCACTCCGATGGTCCCCGGGGCCCGCCGCTCCCCCGGGGGTTTGGGTCAAACGCCGAGAAGAATTTCATGTATATATGTTTTACTGTGGTTCCGAAGCTTCCAATCACACAAAATGTTTGCTATAGACGGCGTTGGTTCTGTATTTTGATTGGAAAGGAAAATCAAATGTCATGATGTAACACGACGCCAAACGTCATGACATAAAACCACGCCACCGCTTTGACATTTGCGTGACCGCTAGAGGGCGCACAACTCAAAAACGTAATAACTCAGTACACGAATATACGACCACCTTGGTCGTATTTGGTTGGAGGACAGGCTCTATAATAAAAAGACAAAAATAAATATATGTGTGTGTGTGTGTGTGTGTACAGAATACACATGCAAATAACATAAAAATAATAAATTAAAAAAGTGAAGGGAACTGAACAGTAAAATAAATAAAATGCATTGACAGGAAAAAATTTACAGAATGATCAAAAAATAAAATAATGTCAAAAATGAAAAAAATTTAATTAACAAGTAGTAAAATCAACAGAAATTAAGATAATTAGAAAAAATGAACAAAAAAGAAACTAGAAAAGTATCACACAAACAAAAATTTAAAAGAATAACGACATGTTGACAAAAATGCATAAAATAATGTACAAATATTTTATTGTAAAAGGAAAAGATCATTTTGCACCAAAAGCAAACAAGGAAGCATGAAATAAACAAATTAAAGAGCAAAATGAACGAGAAACAAACAAAAGAATCCACAGAATGAACAACAGCGAAGATAAATGGACGTGAATTTGAATCAGAAAAGCAAAGAAAACAATCAGGAAAATAAACCAAAATGGGCAAAAGAGTGAGCGAGAACAAAGACATGAACATGTTGAAGAGTATTTACGTGCATAGTGGAATGCTGGAAAAAGAATGTCAGACATGAACCACCTGCTACAAAAATGAACTTCAACATAGATTCTAATTTAATGTTGGCATTCCACTGTTTCAGGCATAATTAGGTAACCGTGGTAACGACATAAGCTGGTACCAATTAGAACCAGGATACCAATTACCCACAGAGCCCTTTGATCCCTAAAACTACATTTTTCCTCATCCGCTGTCTTTTTGACCCATATCTGTTCAGAATAGATTGTTCCTGTCTGTGCTAATGAAAAAGACCTGGATGTGACTCTTGAACCGTGACGACGGTTTTCACTGACGAGCACTCGCCCGACGCTTTGCAGCTGTTATGACATTTCATGTTTTACCATAAAATCTAGATGTACGCTTTAATTAAAATGCCAACACAAATGCATCTGTCAGGTTACACGTGTTAGAATACCCTTTGACATTTGGCCTCACGCAGGCGTCACTAAAACCGTTTTGTTCATTTGTTGAATTTATTTTGACCATTTTGTTAATTAGATTATTTATTTTTGTGTCTTTTGTTGGTTATTGCGTGAACTTCATGTGCACTCACTGGGCGTGTCGACGCAAATATCTGATCATCGAATCACAAGGTAGCGATTCAGTGCATTTAGACATGTAGACGCAGTCAAGCATGAGAATTTACGTTACTGTGAACATGGCGTGGTTGTTGGTGCCACATGGGCTGGTCTGAGTATTTCACAAACTGATAATCGACTGGGATTTTCACACAACTGTCTCTGGTTTACAAAAAATAGTCAGCAAAAGAAAAAATATCAGGAGCAGAGACTGTATATATTAGTGGACAAAGTGACGTGACGCCACCCATTAGTTTCTGAAAGGCCGTTTTGAGGCCAATTGGGTTGTCACTTCCTGGCTAACATTTTGGGGCCAAAACCAGGATGTACAGTAGCCCTATTTGGACAAATGGAAGCAGAGCTACTCAAGTGTAGCATCTCAGGGGTCTCATGGAAAAGCTAATACTAGCCACTCACATACTGATGTGGTAAAATGTCACCAAGCATTGCCAAATAAAGTCATATTACAGTGTTGTTAGTGTAAACACCCACAACTGCACCGGCAAAGCTCTGCTGCATTGAATAAGTAGAAGATGCAAAAATCCGACCAACGGCCAACATTGGTGTTGTAACTTTAAGTTGCCTCTGCATCGGCCTCACTGAACAGCCCACTGCCGGTGAGCAACAGTTCTCTGGAATAAACTACCTTGTTGATGCCAGAGGTCAGAAGAGGTGGTTCAAGCTGATGGAAAGTCAACAGTAACTCAAATGACCACTTGTTACAACTGAGTAAAGCAGAAGAGAATCTCTGGATGTGGTCAAAGTTGGAAGCAGATGAACCGGAGCAGCAGAAGATCACACACGGTGACACTTCTGTCAGATAAGAACAGTCTAGTGAGTCTCGATTTCCGCTGCATGTTATCGTAATGACTCCTCCACTCAAGGCAGGAACTCCTCGCCCAGTTGGAGTGGGCATTCCACACTTTTCCGGCTGAGAACTATGGCCTGAGATCTTCACCCTGGCCCCTCCACGCTCCACTGTCCTCACATTGGAAACGGATCGTTTCTGAGGTTGGTGTTTCTAACAAACTTCTCCTTTGCAGCGGCGGTGGCTCTAGATCTTCTTTTCCTCACGAGAGCCAAGTGTTTCTTGACATACTATGCATTTGTGCAGTAGTTGTAGTCGTGCTACAACACTACTGACTTTATATAAAACACATGTCTAACATGCTGTATTTTTGTTTGCCACATAAATCTATGTGTGTATTTTCGCTCTTGAATACAATGTTAATAAAATAGAGACAAAAACACTGGAAGAGAAGGTGTGTCCAAACTTGTTTTATATTTTATAGTTCATTTAAGCACAAGAACGTCCTTATTTCACTCTCTAAAAAGTGAAACAAGAGTACCATTTTTTCTTTTTAAAAAGTAAATTTTCTAAACCTATGGACTTATTTTGAAACCCACTGGGACTCAAGCAAACGGTCCATCAGACAACGAGAATTAAACACCATGACACTGGTCGTTGCTTCCCAGTTGGCGCGACGGTGCTTGCGATGACAACAACACATTAGTCATTTCACTGCGTCGAGCTTAATGTTTTATTGCAATGCAGGTTCTTAAGGCCGATAATCTGTTTTATGCTGAATACCTGCCGTGCCGTTTCATGTTCCCCCCCGACGACCTGAAATTCTGATTCACTGATCACACAGCATTTTCATTTTAAATGTCAGTGTAAATGCTGTCTTTCCACGAGGACTGGAAGAAATGTCAGATTTAATACAGCTCTGAAAACATTTTCACCGGCTTCTAAATACAGTTTATGCAGCAATCAGAAGCAATCTTATCTGAATTGCAAATCCTGTTTGTTTTGTCCCCTCAGCGAACCTGGATTTTAATTTCATGATTTTCCTGATTTAATGCCCATGCCATAAATATTTAAGATCAAATTTTGTTTAAGTGCATGCATGTGGACACGCAGTCAAAGGCAGTGGCACAACAGAAATATAATGAGATTCAATGTGAGTAACGAGGCCCCGGCGTCGTCTGCATAATCCAGCAGTCCCACAAGCTGCAATGGTTCAACCAGGCCAAGATCTGCATAAACTTGTTAAATCAATTAGTCTGAGTCTGCTCTAACAATTGCAATATAGCCCTATAATCTTCACCCAGAAGAGCTTCTTTGGGCTCTTTCTCCATCTGTCTCTCAGCGCCCGGTCGCACCTCCAGGTATTTGAATGAGGCTGACTCTCAAAGGGAGAGTGGAGAGGGGGAAAAGAGGCAGACATGTCATTGGTGCTGGAACATCAGGGCCAGTCTGTTAGGGCTGTCTCGCTCTGTCACAGTCTCAGCCACTTCTCTGTTATCTGTACTGAACACATGTCCACCCGTGCTATTACACACTGCCTGCTAATGGAGCATAAGACTGAGGTGGACCTCCCATTCACTGTTGGCTCCACCGCTGTGGCGAACGCTATTCTTGGCTGCACAGACACACACGGAGCGGCACAAACATGCAGGCAAACAAATTTTATTTTTTTTTAAAATCACACGTTCTATGAATTATAAATGCACTCCAGATTTGATTTGACAAAGTGTCCTTATTTTACTGCCGTAAAAAAGATTATTTCCACCTAGATGGACGCTGGGTTGCTGCGCTGGAGGCAAAATAGCTGTAATAGAAATGGTAATGTCCTCCCTCTATCTGATCACGTTTGGTTTGAAATGCATTCTCTGGGCGGCAATTTGAGTTATAACGCTTCCCCATTTCCTTCTTCTCTGTCTTTTGGGCTGCTTCTAATAACATGGTGGGATGCTGAGAGACGACTGTTTAGGGACTGACAGCAAAGCAACTCCATGAATTTGCTGTCTGTCTTTGATCTTTCAGACCCTGCACACATGCTTATGCACACACACACACACACACACACACACACACACAGAGGAGCATATATATTTTCTCTAATCCTTTTCATGGTGCTGTGGGGCTGGAGCTGCTCCCCGTAGGTCATGAAAATTCGCTGGACAGGTTAGTGCTGGTACATAAGAGGGTTAAGAGCGATAAACAGGTACATCGTTTGCCTTCTTTTCTGCTCAAACCTCTTGATATCCACGAGGTCACCAACAACTGAGTTAGGGTAAAAACTGAACTCAAATCATTTCAAACATGGCTCAGTTTTAACCCTACGTCAAACTAGACCATCCCTTTCCACGTGCATGTGGAGTTTCTGCTCAAAATGTCCCACAGAATAGAAATTCACTGCTTCTCCGTTCCTGTCAGTGCCATGGATGCCTTCATGGAGAATTCCTTGTAGGGTAGCAGGGTGTTTCGGATGGTTCCAGACTATCTGACGGTCCTTGTATCCCAATGGGACGTCGCCATATTTTTATCCATGGTGCTGACAAGGAAGTTGCATGACGCCAAAGGTGCCTTCATGACAATGTCCTACTTGGGTAGCAAGATGGTTTTGATGGTTCAACCCTGTCAGATGTCATAATAATGGTATCCATGGCACCTACAGTACAGGAATGTGGCCGGAGTGAAAGCAGCCAATGTGTATATGACGGTATCAGTGCGTGCGATGTTCTGAGATTCTTGTGAACTGCTTGTGACTGTATAATTCGTAAGTCTATCATGTCATAAAAGCAATGTTCACGATGTCGCTCGGCTGTAAACGCTCGTTAATTAGCCGTGAGTTTAAGGTTTTCTTTCTTTCACGTGTACATAATTGTTTCAAGGCCTGAACCAGACAAAATATAACAAATATAACAATATATCCTTCAACCAATCAATCAAGATTCCAAAAATACACTTTGAGAGACAGTCTTCGGAAAATGTGCTATATATCCCCCCGCCCCCCATTTCATTTTTTCACTGATTTAGATTTAGTGATGAAAGGCTTGCTCTCTGTAAAGTCTTCAAACTTTGAATTGTGAAGCGCCTAGAGATAATCTTGGATTGTGATTGGCCCCATACAAATGCAATTGAACTGAACTGAAATGACATGTATTCTAAATACTCTAATACTTAACTTCAACTGCAGCTCAAAAAAATCTTTGCACGGTGTAGCTACTGTTTGGGAAAATGTTCTTCATCTGTGTTGATTTCTTTTGGCTGCCCGGTAATGAGAAACGTGCTTCGGAAAAGATAAACTTCTATTTTAGCAAATTTTATGTGCCAAGCTTTGGAGACTGCACTGTGAAATAATTTGTAATCTTGTAATATAAAAAAGATGAACTGCTGCAAGTGTGCTTCGGGTGTGCCGGGGTTTTGTGTGCATGACGTACAAACAAAAGAATTAATCAAATGTTGGAAGCAAGTTCAGAAATGCTGGATCACTCATGAAGTAAAATGTGGAGGGTTTCAGTGTGCACTTGTCGGTACCTGCTTTTGTTGTGTGTCCCTGTCCGTGATGCCATGCCATTATCCTGTCTGCTTCCTCAATGTAATTATTTGCTATTATGTGAGCATGGTGTTTTTGTCCCTTTTTTCTTTCATAGATTTTTGTGCCCGCACAAAAATCATAGTTTGAATCAATGTGGCTCATCCATCGCTCGTTTCGCATGTTGCGTTACCTACGGTGCCAAACAAATGTTAGACCACCTCCTAAAAGAAGGCGTACCTCACAGTCGCCCTAAATGAACAGTACTGGTAATTAACAAATCACATTTTATGTCTTTAATCCACAGATATGCACAAGCTCTTTAATTTAAAAACAGTTTTTGTTCCTAAAAGGTTGTTGTTGTATGCTAATTTTTTTAATTTACTCTTTTACAAAAGAGTAGTAAAGCACGTATTTTGTTAAGATGTCATCCAGAGGCATTGCAGATAGTTTCCCCAGGCCTTGAAAACTGCAGTAATTAAACCGCTTCAACAACAAGCAACTACAGGCACAAATCAAACCTTCCATTTCTGGGAAAGATCATTGAAAGAGTTGTTTTTCAACAAATTTATGCTTTTTTCGGTGCAAAACAATCTTTTTAATGTCTGGATTTCGAGCACACCACAGCACTGACACTGCACTTATTAAAGTCCTAAATGACACACATCTGAATAATGATTCATCCAGTGCCTCTGTCTTGGTATTTTGATGCCGGTGGCTACAACTTACTGCTGGACAGACTGGAAAAGTGGATAAGACTTACTGGATCTGTGTTAAACTGGTTCAAATCTTACTTACAAGGTAGGGACTACTTTGTCTCCGTTGGTAACTATGACACTGAGCGAACAAAGATGATATGTGGGGTTCCACAAGGGTCCATTCTCAGACCACTTTTGTTCAATATCTAAATGCTGCCCCTGGCTCAGATCATAGAGCATTTCAACATTTCTTACCACATCTATGCAGATGACACACAACTTTATGTTTCAGTGTCATCGCATGATTACAGTCCCACTTAAAAACTTCTACCAAGTCTGCCTATTAGCACCTGAAGAACATCGTTAGAATCAAGGGTTTTCTGTCCAAACAAAACGCAGAAACATATTGCATTTACATGCATTCATGTCCAACAGGTTGAATTACTGTAATGGTGTCTTCACTGCAGCTGATCCAGAAGGCTGCTGCCAGAGTCCTGACGAATACCAGGAAACCGGACCACATCACACCGGCCCTCAGATCACTACGCTGGCTTCCTGTGAGTCAAAGGGTAGAGTTCAAAATCTTACTCCTGGTCTACAAAGCACTGAATGTGCTCGGACTGAAATACATCCGAGACTTGTTAGTTCCCTATGAAACATCCAGACCCCTGAGGTCATCAGGGTCAGGTTTACTGTGTGTTCCCAGACGTAGAATTAAGTGAAGCGAAGCAGCATTTAGTTATTCGGCTCCTCACCTGTGGAACAAACTTCCTGAAAACCCGAGTGTCAGCTCATATATATCAGGTTGAAAACATTATTGTTTACTGCAGCTTTCTCTTAAATTCTTAAATACTGTCTTGTAAAATGCTCTTTAAAACCACATATTATTCCTTGTCACATTGCAGGTCTGGGATCTCAATGTTAAGTTTAATGTATGTTTGATTAATGTAGGTTTTTATATTGTTGTATGTTTTTAATCTAATTAATTTCTTTCTTTTATTCTGGGATTTTCTTAATGAACTTCTATGCCTTGTGTTGCCCCGTGTCTGAATAGTACCATACAAATAAACTTGCCTATTTTTCCGTTAATAATCTGATCACTACAAATCATGTTTTTTTTTTTTTTTTTCTAGTACCAATGTGGAAAAAAAAAAGTAATTATATCATTTGTCTGCTGTCCATGGTTGGATTATTTTGTTCATTTCCTCAATTCTGTTGCTCATTTTCTTTATGCTTTTCTTCATATTTGCCCACGTCATTGATTGTTATATCGATTTGCTCAATTGTTCATTTTCTGGATTATGTTGCCCAATTCCTTCTTTTGTTCTTTTTTCCCCCTTTTCATTGCTTTTTTTTGGGTAAATTTATTTCCATTATTATTTTTTGTTTTTTCATTTGGTTCTGTTCATTAATTTAAAATGATGATGTGCAGGAGACCTGGAGATGCAGCGTTCGGTGACCTTTACAATCGAAAAATCATTTTGAGACAGAAAGTAGAAACACTAGAGTCTAGAGCCACCATATAAATATCATGACATATGGTGCACTTTTTTATTTTTTGTTCATTTAATGGATTACTTTGTGCATTTTTTTTTACTTCATTGAGAATTTGAATCATTTTGGTAATTTTGCAGATTATTTTGTAATTTTTTGTTCATCTTTGCTCATCACTTTTCTTCACTTTTGTGAAATGTGCTAATTTTTCTGATTATTTTACTTTATGATTATAAATTTTGTTTAATATTTTGCATTCTGTATTTCAGTTCACTTCCTTGTTTTTGTTTATTTATTTGACTCTTACTAATTCTGTTGATTAATCTGTTCATTGGCATCTTGTTGATTTATTGTTTTAGTAATTTTTGTTCAGTTTCTTTCTGCTGTGGATTATGTGGTTCAATTTTGTCTTAACCTTTTTTGTCCGTTTCCTTGATTTTGTTCATTTGCTTGATGATTTTGTGAATTAATTTATTTTAAGTGTACAGATATGAAAGCATTACCGTAAGTGGATTCTTAGACTTATGTCTATACTGGAAGCTTGTTCAGATTCCCTTTTCAGTGTTACATTTTAAGATAAATTCATACAGCCAGCCAACAGCGGGCACTGAGATAAAATGCTGTCCAATCAGCTGTCTAAAATACCAAATCTAACACCGAACAATGATCTGGACAGTCCTGTAATTGTCTCCCTCCTCACTGGTCATGTCTACTACCTGGAAGCTTATTTGGTCTTACAGCTGGAGTGAAGAGAATTCTGAAGCCTCTGGTGGGAAATATCAGCCAAACAACATTTTGAAGTTTGGTTTCTTACTTCACCGAGTCGGGGTGGCTGCTCTGGGCATCAGCTGCATGAAAGCTGTTGTAGTGGTGGCATATACTGTATGTCACATGTAATACTGTCCATTAATGTGGTATTTGTATGTGCAGAATAACACACAACTATAACTAAGTCTGGAATTGGTATTGCTATTGGGTTTGCAAATGAAAAGGGAAAGTGGAAACCACAGAGGTGGGAAAAAATACAGTATTTCTGCTTAGTGTTAATTAAAATGGAAGGTTTGGGATGTCTGATCTCACTTATATAGTGTACTATGGCACAAATGCATGCGTACTGTACTTCAGAATACACAATGTACTTTGTATTTGCTTGTGTGTGCAGCTGAAATGGTTGCACAGTGTTAAATACCTTCATGTTCACATGTTTTTAAAATCGCGTAATGAACCCTAGCCTTAAAATTGCTGACACACGCTCTCAGCTCGGCCCCATTTGGCCAAATATGGTCAAATCTTTTTTTTTTCTGCCACCAAAATGGCACCTGGATTGTGACAACCTGATTGAACTTAAAACAGCAATTCGGTGACCAATGAATGACGTAACATTTACTGTTTTCGTTAATATAGTCTACGGTAAAATCTGAAATTGATGACATGCAGCCCTTAAATTTGTGAGGTAGAAACCTTTAATTAGAAGTGGTTGATGTGTTTAAGGCAGAACAATAACATCCGAGGAGAGGAGACTGCGCTTCATGTCCTGTTTTCATACTGTTCCATTGTTTCAGCTTTCCTAGTTTTGTCCAACTTTAACCAAGCTTAAACCTGCACAAACCTCATCAAGCTCTAACGATGTCGTCTAGATGTCATTTGGACCAGCCTGAGCATTGAAAATCACCACCTAAGAAATATTTGACTTTAATTTGTCCTGATGTGAGACCCCGTCCAAGTAAGTGTCAGTGGGAGATGAGTTAAGAGTGAAAATTCGTGTTTATATCTCCCAAATACTGCATATTTAAACCTACACTAAAGCTGGTGTTGTGTAGGTCTGTGGATTGACATATTTTGATCATAGTCATATGCAGTTTTTATGAATTACTTGTATTCATGAAGCCTCTTAGTTGTTTGTCCATCACTGGGCATTTCTTTTCTTTTCTTCTTTTATCTCCCTCACAAGGAAACCTGGTAAAAAGCTATGTTTCAGTTATTTATTGTGTCCCTTGATTCTATCACCAGTTATAAAGAGTCTGCTAATCATAGCAAATAAAAAGGGATTTGAAGAAGAGATCAAACAAGATAATGTGGCATCACATTCATCACAGTGTTTCAGTATTATCCTCTGTGCTGGGGAGACCACAGAGGCCAATTGCAGTAAAGAAAATCCTGTAAAGAAAAAGAAGCCTTAGAGGGTGACAGTGACCAATGAGCCCCGCTGCACCCTCAGGCTGAACCCGGAATTCCTTTAATCTGCTGTTCCTCACTTTCTTATCATAGCACAGCATAGGCTCAGCTAGCACTCGGAGATTCAGTAAAACAGACCAAAAAAAATTATCTTTTCACAAAGCCTTTCTTTCCAATAGTTGTCAAGTCTTTATCCAGAAATAGAAAACCATAATTGCCGGAAATGCAATTATGAAACCAGACAAATAACATTAGATTTATCTACCTTTTTGCTGAATTTGGGGACAGTTGGGATCCTGCCAAGTGAAAATAAAGAATGTGGATGTAAAACAACCCGGGAGTCTGGCACTATAAACATTCACACACATTCAACTAGTCTGACCTCTAATATGTTGACCTGGGAGTGGAAGAGAAAATACAGTTTGGAGGTCAGGAGAATTTTAAAGTAACAAAAAAAATCATCAGGTCGCCAGGATAAACACTATGGGCCCCTAGCTTCCGCTGCATTAGCAGAAAGCAGATGGCATAGTCCTAGTGTCTGCCATGTGCCCACGCCTCACGTACTCCGCTGAGGGTGTGTCAGTACTGAAATTAGACAGGCGCGTGGTGCATTGCTATTTTCTGTCAAAAACAAAGCTGTGCCAGTAACTGACAAAAACCTGATCTTTGGAGAAAAAATAGACCATTGACTGGTATCTCAGAGGTGCAGAGTACATTAAAGAAATGTTACCATGTAGAAGTGTACCTACTGCAACAGTTATATTTATTATGATGGATACATGCTATACACGTTATTCCTTAAAACACCATGGTTTGTGTGTATTTTTGCATATTTAAAATCAATTATTAATAATAAGAAGAAAGAAAGAAAGAAAGAAAGAAAGAAAGAAAGAAAGAAAGAAAGAAAGAAAGAAGGAAGAAAAATGTGTGCCACAGTCAGGCTGACACACGTGGACACGGCGAGGACCTGATGTTTACACCTGTTGTCACGGTACCTGCACACACACAAACTAAAAATCACCACCTTACATAACGGAGAAAATTACCTGAATTCATGTAATTTAAAAAAATCATATACTTCTCTGAGTCACTCAGCTATTTGTTGCTGCATGTACTTATATTTATTCTTAATTCACATGTCAATTAGAGTGTCTCAGGGGTCAAAGAACTGACAGAAGTATTTGGAACTTGGATTTCTTATTTAATGGTGTCGGAGACAGAATACCAACAGGCTGACGAGTATTAAAGGGAACAAAACTCCGATTTCTTTGTTGGATATTATGCAAAAAGCACTTCCACAACATAATTAGATAAACCTCACGACGTGCTGGGCGCATGGCGCATTTTTACTCTGACAAGGTAATGAGCCCAACCTGGCCACACCCCCACCCAATGCGTTTTGTGACTTACACATCTGAAATAGGGCCCTATAGCTCATAAGCTGTTTATAATTCTGTGTGCGCTGGCATTTTGAGAGGTATTTGAGCTTCATCTTCTCATGTTTCATTGAGACCACAAACATCATAGATTTGTGAAAAACTGTGGATTTTTTTGACAAAATTCAGTTCTCAGAAATCCCTTGTGCAAATCCCTTGCCCTTGTGCAAAAGAAAGAGGAAAAGTTTCAAGTTGCAATTTAATGTCATGAATTAAAATTTGGTAGAAAATAATGGTGTTAGTGTTTCAATGCACCAAAACCTAACAAAACCCAAAATAAAACATACTGAAAATGCAATATAAGAAACTCTCAAGCAATGGCAGTTCATAAATTGGCAAAGCCCATCCCTCAAGTCTGAACAGTGAAATGAAGACAGACAGTTCTGTCTGATTACAGGGAATGGGATTCATTAAAATCCACAAATGGACAGAAAATTGATATCTCAGCAGGACCCAGCCATACAATAATACATTATGAATTGTCATCTGCACACCATCAAACCAATGTTGAAGAAACTGTCTTTGCTGTTTTATCCACATTATAGATGAGTTGAGGATTTAATGACAGTATGTCAATCACTTCTAGCAACTTTGGGCGACACGGTGGTGCAGTGGGCAGCACTCGTGCCTCACAGCTAGAAGGTCCTGGCTTCAATCCTAGGTTAATTGGTTGCTCTAAATTGTCCATAGTTGTGAATGCAAATGTCTGTCTGTGCAGTCATGAGGTCTCAGCCTCACTGAATACAATTGAATTGAAAAAATTGAGCAAGATGACAGCAGCATTGCTGCTGAAACGCACAAGTAACTTGTTAGCAACCATACATTGTATATATTAGGGTTTTCAGAACTGCCATTTTTTTGGCCAAAAACAGGATGTGGCCATCAAGCATAGTGGAACAAAGTCACATTACAGTGTTTTTAGTGTAAGTGGCTAACCACAGTTAGAGGCTAACCTCAAGAAATATGATGTATTATGAAATAAATAGATATAATAAATAAATAGTATTACAACTTTAAGTTGCTTCTACATCAGCCTCACTGCACAATCCAGGTCCTAGTTCACTGTTAGCAACACAATTGTCACCAACTAAAAGATGCAGTGAAGAAACAATTCACATGCTAACTGTCAGGAGCTCTGCTGTCGCTTTGACGACCAAAACCGAAGATTGACGACCAAAACCGCTCTCACAAAATGCACGGGTAGATACATTGACTTCCTGGGACTGACAATACCCAAACGTCATTACATCAGTAGTAGTAGTACTGTATTCGCATCAAATGACATAGTTTATCAACTGAACTGCCAGGCTCCCGATCACCAATTGCTACCTTCACCACTGGAGTTGGGATGTGGGTAGGCTGGTCAGATCCACCATATGTCAATCCTCTGACTTAAAAACAAATGAAGGCCAAACTTGACATACTGGCTGACCATGCGACTACTGCCTGTGGTGATGGTTTTGGACACCAAGGGTAAAGGGTTAAGATCACATGTAAATGTTCAAAAAAGCTAAGTTTGGCATAAAGGGATTTTACTATCAGAGCTAAGGCCACCAAATTTGAACAAAAGTGGGTCAATGGGCATCTTTTTCCAGTGGACTTCTATATTTTATACAATATGGAATGGTGACATTACCACTGACATAAAAGCATGGGATGAGTAATACAAATTGACAGTCGGATCTATGATAGAGTGACACCATGGTGCTCACGAGTGGCCACTTGCATCATCCAAATAATCAAAAAATAGGATTTAAATTATGTGAATGTTAAAGCACATGATGTCACCACAGGCTGCCTCGTACCACAGTGTCATGAGCTGTGTGTGTGTGTGTGTGTGTGTGTGTGATTCCAGAATGAAGACAGGTGTGCAGGAGCCAGGTCCACCAGCTGCCACTCATTACCCTCATCTGCAGCAGTATTTATACCAGGCATCAACGCCACCACTCTGCCAGATTGTAGACGGAAAAGCAGTTCGTCTAGTGTGTGCCCTTTTTTTTTTTAAATTAGAATGATAAACCTGACTGTTTACTCATCCTCATGCCTGGATTCCAGCTGCAGCTTCCTCCTGTGGTCCCGTCCTGTCTGTATGTCCCGTCCTGCCTTGTCCTTCAGGTGTCCCCGTCAGCCGTCATCTCTGCCCTGCTCTATTGACCAGCTCAACTCGGATTCCGCTGTTTGCTAATAAACACTTTGGATTGCTTTATTTGTCATTTGTTTCCACTTGCAAGCAGCACAGAAAAAAATGAAATGATGTATCTCCTACTGAGGCGGAGAGGCCACAGCAACATGGGTCATGCTGACCTTTGAATGGGGGGAGGGAGGGGTAACAGTGGGTAAGAAGAGGGGGAAAAAAGTCTCCAGAACTAAGCTCCAGGGGGAGCACAATTATGAGTACACAGAAAAAAACCTCAATAGACATTTAGCACAATTGCATCACAACATTCATTTACAAAGCTTACAGAGGGCGTTGGTAATGTGTGTGTTTAATCATCATGCATGTCCTTGGGTGCGTGTATGAGATAGAAGCCCAACGAGTCCTTGAGACCTGCCCCCAGTCAACGTGTCTCAGTTCGCCCAGTCGTTACACGGTAACACGATGGTTGCCATGGAGAAGCGGCCTTCAAGTAGCTCGTCTCGTACCTTCATCAGGAGGCTGTGAGGAGAGGGGTGTTGGGAGCACTAATCCTCATTACTCTCAGCTGCTGGAAATCTTACCTCACCGTCTCTGGGCATCATGTCTGCTACTGGGTTCTAGCCGAGCCCAGTATGTGACGAGGCAGTTGGTGAATCACTACTCTTAGTCTACATGTGCTATAATGGCAAAAAAACATAGAAGCCAGAGTCTTTTTGACATTAGTGTCAGTGCGCAGGTTTTCTTTAAAAAACAGCAAGATCCATTTTCCCATCTTGTATCTTTTCATTGCAGATCCATGGTTTGACCTCTTGCTCTCTCCATCTCCAGCCTCTTAAACTATTGGTACTTATTTTGAGAAATCACAGTGATGGCCATCTTGAGAATTCAACACTACAGTCTGTAAAGTAATGGGGTGACAAAACTATCACTATCCCCACTATTAATAAAATGTCCATGCAACAAATGTGTTAGATGGAGATGGAGAAAATGAATTGTCATATCAAATCATTCTGATTTTACTCTGCTTTCTCCCAATTCTAAGGTTGGTAAAAGCAGCTGTAGCTTAATGTTAGGTTGCAAAACTTTAAAATAGGAGAAAATCTTGGATATAAAAGTGCACTGAGTATGAAACACCTGTGTTTTCTAACGTTTCTGATGCGTAAAAGCTGCAAAACATGCAGTCACTGCTTGCTGTGCACCGTTCATTGCCGTTACCTACTTGCTGTCAAATGAAACTTGAAATAATCTTCAGTGTGAGTCAGACGAATTCCCCAAATCAGCAGAAGAATAATTACCACTTCTATTCTCACGTGAAAAGAAAATTGGTTGTTCACTTCTCAAGTGGCCCAGTCAACGCGTTTCTGCTTTAAAAGTGATACAGGTGCAACTGACACCCACGATCCACTGTTGATTAATACAAAGCTAAAATCACTACTGATCTGAATTAATTTTCTTATTAATTTCCCCACAGAGAGGTTAATTGCTCCGTTCTAATTGGAGTATTTTTCATTAAGAGTTACGCGTTGCATTGGTAGTTGGTGGATATGAAAGACTAAAAGCGACCTCTTTGCTGTATGCAAGAGCCGTGCATTTTCTTTGCGTACGGATCAATTACGGTTGATTTTTATCCAAGCCGTCGTTGTCTTTCCACAGGTCTGTTTCTACGAATGGAACATTTTCATCATACTGATTAAAAAGATGGATCGTAGTGCCGAGGCTTTCCATGTGATGATTGTCCCCGACAGAAGTCCTGTTTGAATAAATTAATCAGATCAAAGTTATGTTGCCTATAATGGCACATGCGTCACCCACAGATTTGTTTTCTCCCTGGGGAGGGAAGTGCCCATTAGTCAAGAAAATGATTTGATCACTTCTCTCTGACAGTTTGTGAACAAGTGCATTGCATCGCTAGGCACCGTGAGGGGTATAAGCCTCAATCACATTCCCTTTGAGGCAAGCTTTTAAGTTGATTTTGAAGCCCAAGAATAGAAACACTTTTGGCATCGCAGGCTTGGCTCATGATTTTGTCTGTTTATATTCTATCACTGACATGCTGGTTCACTTTGCTTGAGTCCGTGAAACACTGACCTAAAAGGCTCAAAGCGAACATGAGATACCTGCTTCCATTCTCCAACCTTAGCCTTGAAAGGAACCTTGAGATTTTTTGTGTAATTCAGCTGACAGGCATCTCGGGCAGTGTAAAGGACTGATGCAACGAGGGGCTTTTAATCTCATCGTTTCAACTTTGGGTTGTTTAGGCCCATGGTTTTTTTTTTTTTTTTTCCAGGTCAGAGGCTTTATTCTGGTTTGTAAAGCCTGTTGGAAAATAAAAACTTAAAATACAGCACCGAGCTTCCACAAATTCAGACAGAATGCTGCTCTCGCTAAGCCTTCAGAGTAAAAAAAAAAAAAAAAAAAAGCATCAGTGCTTGTCAAGAAAGCTGAGATTAAATGTAGTAGTGTTTTGAGTGCACTGGGTTTAGCTCAATGTGTGAATTTTGACCTCTGACCTCACTTGGGTACACTGGAAGTATTTGTATGTGCGAGAGCCTTATCCTCTGCGTGCTCTGCTGCTGTAGCTGACAACATTTTTGAAAAGAAAACCCAATTTTGCCCCCCACGGGTTTGTTATCTACACCCAATCTAACAACCCTGTCACTCACAAATTACCACTGGGTGAAAATCTACATTTCCAGGCACCTAAAACTCATCCTCATGGTCCAAAATAAAACATGCTCAGCAACGGTCTTTGTATATTGATGCACCGTGGTTTGTGAACATGCATTTCAAGTGTTCAGAAATGTCAGTTTTCCTCCAGTGTACATTCATATTCACATACAGCAAATACGTTTTATTTCAACAAAGTAATTAATTATTTGAGGCAAAAGTTTTGATTCTGAATGTAAATGTGTGGTGCTCATGGACAGTGGATTTAATTCCATCATAAATCCACAAACTCAACATCCTTCAACTGTGTGTTGCTAGGTTTAGACCGTACACTGCATATAATAGTGGACAAAGTGGCCGACACATCACCCATTGGTTTTTGGGGCCATTTTGAGGCCAATCTGATTGTCACTTCCTGGCTGACATTTTGGAGCCAAGAACAGGATGCAACCATATTTGGATGAATGACAGCAGAGTCACTGGAGTGTAGTATGTCAGGGACCTTACAGGTCAGCTAATGCTAATTGCTATCTTCATGACTCAGTATAGCTTTACCAAGCATTGTCAAACAAAGTCATATTAAAGTGTTTCTAGTGTCAACACTTACCTACAATTTCAGTCAAGTGTATCTCAGGTAAAACTATGTTCTGTTAATTAAATAGTACTGTAGCTCTGAAGGTCCAACTCTGTCTGCCTTACCATAGCAACTTCTCAATCAAATCCTAGCACGGGAGTGATTTGTTGGACTATTTGCAGTAATATCTTAACAGAGCAATGAGTTGAAGATGGCCCACCAGATCGCCTATTAGAGGGTCCAAAGAAAACAAGAGACCATGATGACTCATGACAAAATTGTACTTAGTTAATAATTTCAGACAGGAGTCCAATGGAACTCTGGATGAGTCGGGGCTTCTTAGAGCCCACTGGTTTAGACCAGTCATTGAATGGTGTCCACTGGTTTAGACCAGTCATTGAATGGTGTCCACTGGTTTAGACC
>JAQQAE010001720.1:0-24418 GCA_029823295.1 Pseudamia nigra
GAAAGAGGGGGGGTGGGGGTGGGGGGTGAAGAGGAAGAGCGTGAGAAACTGTTTGGATGGAGAGCAGACTGGAGCGCCAGCAGCTTAAAAAAAAAACAAAAAAAAGATGTATATTCAACATTACAACGGATAAATTCTTTCATCTTGTGTTCAGTGAAGGGCATTTCCCTGGTACCAAATCTGTACATCTGGAAATCAATCTAACCAAGCATCAACACACAGAGCTGAGTACTAGTCAAGTGCAGCCCGGGGCGGTGACTGATTCATCAAACATGATCTGTTTTTGACTCAGCATGGCATGATTCTTAGAATTAAGGAAAAGGATTGTGAAACATAACTGAAAAAATATTCAGTTAACTGATAAACATTGGCTGACAACAACACTGATAGAAAATTTACAGTTTAGCTTCTACTGCAAGAAAAACAGCCAAATATTTTAGTTCCAGCTTCTCAAATATGAGGATTTGTTCCTTTTTCCAAAATTAAATAAAATCTAATGTTTTTATAGTAGTTCAGATGTTTTACAGAAAAAACTGAAAGTTGAAATTAAGAACTTTTTAATACAAGGTTCGTGAATATGCCCGTCCATGACAGACATTTTCATGACCAGAATTAGGCCTGTCATGATACCTTTGGTTGTTACGCGATATATTGCCCTAGAGGTTATTGTGATGAATAATACTAACAATATTAACACCAGGTTTTAAAAACACTGTCATTTTTAATACATTTCAAAAAAAACAAAAAAAATGGAGCTGGTTTCAAAGACAAACTCCACTCTCACACGTGGAATTATTTAGACATTAAGTCAACTGAACAAGGAGCCAATTACCCTAAAGTACCCGTGACTACAGTGAAGAAGAGGGGGCTGCAGCACAACCGATAACACACTCTCCGTGTAGTTAATTCTCATGTAAATAAGCTTATTAAGCCATTATAAAAATCGGGAAAATTGTCATTTTTTTTTTGACTGCTCGATAAGTCGATTGAGTATCGTAATAGGTCAAACCACAATTAAAAAAAAAAATATTCAGGTTAAAACTGACTAAAACCTGACCTAAAATGAATAAGCTACAGCATGTACAGGATATGAAATAAACAAACATTCTATGTGTAGCAGCATGCCCTTAGTCCTTATCACAATACAAGCACAAGTTAATGCAACTGCATAAAAGTAAAGTGCTTAAATCAGATTCCAGTTATAATCCCGTCAACGTCATATTTATAAAAGGTGCAATATGCACATGTTCTTGTTTATGTGAAGGTTATGTTGTTGATGCCTGCTTACTCCATTGGTGGCAAACAGTCACTAGTGTTGTGCAGAAGAAAATCACTAGCGAGTGAGAAAGTTTGTGTGTATGAACGGTTATGATGGAAGCAGTTTTTAGGCAAATAACATAACATTTTCTGGGAGGGGGATTGCCAAATTACTCAAGACAGCCCCCCATTGCAACCACAGTGCCTAAACTGAGAGAAAACCCTGATGTTTTACCATCTGTTTACACTATTAAGGTCTAAACATCAGATGTATTGTTTTTGAGGACCTGCAGAAACCCTGATATTGTAAAACATACCTGGCAGATTCGTTGCTATCTGCATGCTATTATTAAAACAATGCATGAAACACCAAATGTTCTGTACAAAAGGCAATATGCAACCTAATTAGTGATGCTCTCCCCTACAGCAGAGGTGTACGGCAGTAATGCCTTATTACTCCGTGTCTGTTTAGTATATATACAGTAGATATTGATGAATTGGCAGAATCAGTAGCGCAATCAGACAGAGAGCAGAGGTAGAGATAGAAAAGAGGCAAACACACACACAGAGACAGAGACCTGAGCACACATGGGCCCCTGCTCGTTTTTCCTGCTGCAAGCGCCCCTCCAAGACAGACAGATTTCATTTGGCGCATCAAGCAGATGCATCTGGAGATTGCTCTGTCTCTCTCTCCCTCTCTCATACTGCCTTGCTCACTCATTCTCCCCATTTCATATTCTCCCTCTCGCTCCCATTCTCTCTCTCTCTCTCTCTCTCTCTCTCCTGATTGTTCTGATTAGTTAATTACTTTATACAACACATCTGCTGGATTGATGCATGAATTATACATCAGCTGCATGTGGCGACTATTATTTCGTGTTACTTCTACCTTCCTGGCTCGTTGTGCTCGGTGAAACAATTTAAGGTGTTACTGGCTAGATTTCTGCAGCAACGGGGTAGTGATGGGGGGCTTGGAGCAAAACAAATACAAAACAATAATAACACTGACAATAAGATCAAAATCCAAATAGATTTACAGCAAAAAGGATTTTGTCCTGAGCAATAGGGATTCAATTAAACTATTTTTTTTAAGTAGTGAACAGATTTAAATGCAGGCAGGGCCATGATGTAGCACCGGAGCCGAGCCTCGATGAGCACCCCACTTTTGTCCTGCTCTGGATGAATACTTCACATGCATTCAAAGACATATGTTCGCCATGTGTTGTACGTACAATCACTGAATTACTTTTCGTTAAACCTGCTTCAACACTTGACAAGTGCAAGAGATGGGAGAATAACGGAGGGGTGATGGGACATTGTAACTTGGAAGTGTGTGTGTGTTTTGTTGTTATTGTATATATGTGTGTGTGTGTCCATAAATCTGTCAGCTGCTGTGTTGGAGAAAACGTTACAAGCATGGAGAGATAACAGGAGAAGCGGAATAGAAAAGGGATGCGTGCAACGGTCAAGGCTAACATCTGCTTGGAGGAGAACATGCAGGGCTGACACAGACACACATATGTACACACACACACACACACAAAATGGATTTTCCAGAACACCTTAAACTGCTCTAGCAGCTAGAAAGAAGCCTCTGGGGAGAAGGAAGTGAACATGAGGAGGGGAGTGAGGTGGTAGACAGTGGAGAAAGACAGCTATCCATGCCGGAAATAAACGCAGAGCCCTGTGTATTCTGGCTGTTGGACACATCAGTCTGTTTTTTTGTGTGTATGTGCATGTGTGTATACATGTGTGTGTGAGCTTCAGTGGTGAAGGTGGGTGGTGGTTGGTTGGTTGGTTGGTGGGGAGACAGAAGGAGAGAGAAGGAAGAGAGAGTAGGAACAGCTCTCCAGAGGGTTGCAGAACACTGGGTTAGTGTGCAGCTGGCACAAGCCTCCACACCAGCCTCAGTCCGCTTTCTGTGCATGTGTGTGTCTATAAATGCTCGTCGCTTGTGTATAAATACGACAAAGCTTCACACCTACAGGGCAGCGTTTAGCATGCAATATGGTGAGTGATGGCAGAAGACAACTAGCAATGTGAGAAGGTTCCGTAGATTCACAAGAAATATATTTTACTTAAAATAGCCAATGTAGCCAGGTGTATTTATGGAAGTACAGCATTTCAGGTGAACAACCTTGTATTCATCTGCTGCAGAGGCATTTTTAGCTGTGCAGCCTCGGGTTTGCCACATTCATTTTTTTTCTTCAATAGCAAAATTAGTCTTGGGTTCAAAAACTTTCATTTATGTTTTAGATACATTGAAGAATCATGTGCAGCCATTTTTAATTTCGAGCTGCTAACTTTCTGCAGAAATAAACCTACAAGCCTTCTGTCACTTATCACAGTGTTTGGTGAAGTGATAACACAGACACATGGGCACTTTCAATGAGTTCTGCTCACTCAACATACAGCCAACATACAATCCTTGTATTCCTTAAGGAAAGACGCCATATGTGTCTGTGAGTAATAATGCTATACTGGGTCTTTCAACATGCACCTGCCTCCAGGCAAACGTGAAAGCAAATGTGGAC
This sequence comes from Pseudamia nigra, assembly GCA_029823295.1. NCBI lineage: Eukaryota > Metazoa > Chordata > Actinopteri > Kurtiformes > Apogonidae > Pseudamia > Pseudamia nigra. The sequence goes on from JAQQAE010001720.1 coordinate 3,792, forward strand.
AGGACACTGAGAAATGGTTCCAAGTTAAATCCTACAATGGAGTGGCATAAAAACATAACTTTAAAAGAAATATTTTGCTTTCTTGATGGTTTGAATATAGGGCACCTCAAATCACAAGTGACGGTGCAGTACACTCAGGCTCAAATCTGATAAGTTTATTATATCATGTTTTCATGCATTACATTTATAGGCTCATAAAAGCAGAGCCCTATGATGGCTTTTAAGATCTTTTAAGGACATATTTGGACAAAGTGTCTATGTTGTATTCAAACACTGCAGTTAAATACAGGCAGTATGTACTGTACGTGGATTATGTACCGTAGTTTCTGTTCGGTTTGAAGCTTTATAAAGTCAGAAATCTGGAGTTTTACACAGAACAGCTTCAATTATTTTGTAAAAAAAACAATTTAAAAGATGGATTAAATCAACTTAAATAAGATGCTTGCTGTCGTTTAAAATATTACAATTGTAATAACAGCAGACAAAAAGTCCTGTCACATTGACACAGATTTTAGATTGGTGAATGCAGTTGTGTTCACGTGTGGAGATGTTTTCTACTCCACATAACACTTAGCTGTGTTTTGTGTCTCACCTGTGCAGCTGGATCTTAAGGGTGACCACGTGGTAGACATCTTGCAGCATATCGGCCACCGTGGCGTCTGGTGCATCCGTCACGTATGACAGGGGGACAGGGTTCCACTTCCCCACCTGAATCATACCTGTATGACCAACACATGACATGTGGTACGTGAATACAAAGGGAAAAGGGAAGGGTGAGATTACCTCAGAGTGGATTATCTGAACCTCTTATCTTACCAAGTTCCAAAATGACACTATAGACTTATTAAAATACATCAAGTCCCCAGGGCTGTGGAATAGGGTGATATATGTCATACAATGAAAGAAAAGCGTTTACACTATTGTTGCTTATTTCTTTGTTTTGAAAATTACAAACTTTATATGGCTGTATCGTTTTGTCATTTGGACACTTTACTTTCTTCTACACAGATGGTGAGAAGAAATTCTCCCTAAGGCAAAACAAACATGGAGGACAGTGAACGTGAAGGACTCTGACCAGTCAAGACAAAATGAGACGTTTGGGCATCGAATGCACAGATGTGGTTTGGGAAAAAGTAGACATAAGACAGACAGAAAATCAGACATTTATTCCTAGGTTGGGGGGGGCATTTGTTTACCCATTTATTTTTTTAATATTTATTTGACAGGAACAGATGCCTTAAACGCAGAATTGTGTAATAATTTCCAAAACATTCACACGCAGCATTTGTAGTTACTGCTAATTTCTGATGCATTATCATCATAAAACATACATTAAGCACACAAGTAAACACATATACAAATAAATATACACACATACCAGCCGCCCCACCCTCTCCAACCAACATCCAAACCCTGCTCAGCGGAGTCTTCATCCCAAGTCTTAGCTCCCATGATTGAAAATAAAGTGCGGCCAAAGCAGTTTTTGTGCTATATTTTACAGTTGCCTGCTGTGGTACTTGTAATCAACAAATCTAAATATTTCCAAATAATAGTTTTTAAAATTTCAGTATGACAATGGTGTTATTTAAAATGCTTTTAAAAGGCAAATTTATATCGACAATGCCCTATATCTGGACATGAAGTGATGTATATTAGGACATGTGATTATAGTCATATCGCACCGCCCAAACACTGAAAACCCCTTCAGAAACATTTTGGCCCCAAATGCACTTACGTTTTAGAAAAAAATAAAAACATGCATGAAGGAATTTCTCCTGAGAGTAGCACGGGAAAAAGTAGCAGCCCACACAGCAGGATATCAGGAGGGAGACTGTATGAGAGGTGGACTATGATGTGTGTGTGCGTGATGGACAGGCTATAATAAAAGAGCAGGCTAAGAGGCACCTTGACACAGCCACCCTCTGCTTGTGTGAGCTCAAGTGCAATTAGTAGACCCATATATACATATACACACACACACACTTTTATCCATATAGATATTATGTGTGTGTGGGAATGCAAGTGTTTGTGTGAACCCTGGGAGACTTGAGCATCTCCTGTTCGGGATCAGTGTCAGGATGTGTTACTGCGGCTTCAGATCTGCTGGCAGTGGGCTATTATGGTCACGCAGTGTGTGTTTCGTGGATGTGTGTGTGTGTGTGTGTGTGTGGGTGTGCCCAAGCTACTGCATGTCAGAAAGCCTCATAGAGGCAAAGTAAACAGGCATTAGGGAGATAAGACAAGACAGAAAGAGATGAGGAAATGTTAAATGGATGCATGACGTCAGTGGTTTTACCTTTGGCCTGGGCTGCTGAGCTGTGCGAGTAGCCCAGAGAGAGCAGGGCCATCTCGATGAGCTGGTTGAAGAGCATGTCCTTACGCACCAGGACAAACTCGGCATGCTCCTCCTTGCTGTCGAAATCCATGGGATTCTCATAGTGTTCGACCACACAGAACACAGGCAGCATGTTGCCTGAGGACATACAGAGGGAGACGGACACACTTCACAGTGAGCTTCACGTTTCTTCACATGCAAACTTCTGACCTTCAGTGCTGTGTGTGTTCGCACAGGGATGAGATTAATATTTAGCGCTGATGATTAAGTTACAGTGTGGTCAAGTGTCAAGGGATTATGAGCAAGTGACTGGAGAGCTGCCGAGTGAAGTTCTGTGTTAGAAATAAAAGGATCTGAGTGGAATAAAAAGGACTTTTTCATCATTTATACAATGATCTCCAACTAAACCCTCACCTTTCTGTGTCAGTGCCAAACTTAAAAAAAAACGGAATAAGAATTAAGTTTGAAACACTTCTTGTTTTGACTCTTATGATTCAGCAGTGCTCTAGAACTCAATCAACCAATGTTCAGCATTTTTACAATTACTGGTATTTTTATTTTAGGTCTGATACAGCCACTTGTCTCTTGTGGCAGTCAGCACTTTGCGGTTTCCAGCCATGTCCTGCCCACAGCATTAACATATCAGGTGTAAGAGTAACAGCTTAGTACATTCTGGTTTAGACTGCTGATTATAGCACTGGTAACTACATACTAGTACACAAAGTATTTGGTTGGTGTTTATGCAGTCTGACTAAAACCTGTCAATCCTTTTCCACAGGCACACAGATTGACAGTTTTTTCTAGAAGAAATGTTTTCATTAAAAAGTTTAAAATACTGTATAATCGTTACTATTATATTTGTATACAAAAAAAGTGTGACTACTAAGGTTAAAAAGTTTGTATAAAAAGGACCATTGATGATGTGTGGAAAGACATGTCGTTTTGATGCTCTCCACAGCTGATTTGACACCAACTTTAAAAGCTTTAAAAAGGAGCTTGACATACTGCACGTTACAATGATAAATAAAACCCCTTAATCGTAACTTTAGGGAGAGACGCACATTTATGTATATACAAGTGCTTCTTATTTAGACAATTGACTTAAGGCATTTTGAGGTTTGTGTTGTAGTCTAAAATTGGACACCTATCCCATCAGCCCTCTGTCAGCATCCTGTTCGACCCTTACAGTGCTCTTATATGTATCCTGATTTCCATGATCCTTTTTAGTGACTTTTACAGGTTTCTTTCCTCCATTCTTCTATTCATCCTCAGGGCTTCAGGCTGGAGCTGTACAGTTAAATAGAGGTGATGCACTTTGGTCTACAAACACTGTGTCTGAGTGAAAAAACCCTACAATTCTCCCATTCCTTTTTGGCTCAGTAAACTGTTTTATTCACTGTCAAGGTGCCGGGATCACATTAGCTTTCCTCCTGCCTGCCAACTCTAAATCATCTTCCCATGATGCAGTGCTTCAAAATTCTGAGCCACCTCTACGCCCTAAAGGTTTACTAGTCTATGTCAACAGTGGCTCTGCTGTGAGGTGGAATGAGCAAACCCTGTCCAAAGACTGACGAACATTCAAGGGAGCCACTGGGCAAATATCACCCACTGTGCCACTTTTTTAAAAACTAAAATAACATCCCAGAAATGTACAGAAGTTTAATAGCGTGGAAGGGAGTTGGGGCTTTGGGTGTCTCTCGAGCTGCATTAACACTGAATGCAGAGGGAAAGTGGTGTGTGCAGCTTACTGTCCTCACTTGCCTCACCTGGACAAGTTTCTTTACATTTATTGTTGTTGCCGATTAAAATGATTAAATCATAATATTTTCCAATTCCAGGCATTCCAGAAGATGCACACATCTCTGGCAAAAACAATCAATAAACCGACAGATGCCAGGGAATGTGCTGAAAGAGCTGCTTTTCTCCTCCCCTGATTTTAATAGATAAAGATCTAACAATAAAGACTGCTGTGTAGGTTCATTTGGGGGATCAATACTGGCTTTGTTTCCAGGGAGCCCAGAGAGGGCTGTGGTAAATATTGTTTCGGGCTTGAACACAATGCCCACTGTGGGCCCTCTGCGAAGCCTCAGCGGCCGACTGGACCACCCGCCTCCCTCACCCTTTACTGGGTAAGAAAACTGAAAAGAGGAGGAGGGTGAGAGAAAAAGCAGGGAGGAAGCCAAACGTCGCAGGAGGCCAAAAGACGCGGAGATGATGGAGGTGAAAAATTAGGCTCTCTCAGCTGGAGCGGGGCGTGTAGAAATAAAAAGGAGCAAATAAGAGAAACGGCCCATCGGAGGACGCGCGCACAGTTGAGTTCCAAGAATTCCTGAGTCCCTTTTGCCCAGAGAAAACCAAAGCAGCCAAACAAACAAACACACAGCGGCCAAGTGCTATTACAACTCCAAACCTGCAGGTTCTCAAACTCATTTCCAACACACTGACATAAAAAACAACAACAACAAAAACACATGATCATAAAAAGGTTCATTCTTTGGATAGCTTTTTAGCCCACCGTGTTTTTCACCAGATGACACCAGTTATATTAAAACGCTATGTCATAATCTCAAAGTAAAGGCTCCCGTTAAACCGAAATGGCTCTTAAAGGACTGAAAGTTTCTCTTAATAAACAAATGTCGGAGCAGGAGGGCCGTGGTGCGAGAGAGGAGCAGTGACACAGCGCTCTGCAGCACGACACACGGATAATTCTCACAGTGCTCTTCTATTAGCTATTGTCTGGGCAAATAAGTGGGAGTGTGTGTGTGTGTGTGTGTGTGTGTGTGTGTGTGTGTGGAGCACTGTAAAAAAAGGCTTGAAAAATGTTTAAGAGTTTTCAGAGAGCAAGCAGTGGGCGGCGGTGGGTGGAAGGTGGTGTGTGTGTGGGTGGGGGGGTTGTTTAAACTGCATTTACATAGCTTTGCTCTATTCGCAGGATTTATTCTACTATTACTCATGCGACAAAAACAAAGAAACTCCGCTCAGCTGAATTTCAGTTACCAGCAGTTTGCTTAAAAAAAAAAAAAACAGGACTTCTCCTTACACATACCTCTGCTCTTATCAGTAAATCTGAGAAAGAAGCTGATTCATCGTTAAGGTGTCAGAGAATTAAATGTGCTCGTCAAACTTTCCGGAAAACAGAAAAAGGTGAGACATGAGAAATGAACTGCTCTGTCCAGCAAACACCAAGTTTACAAAGATGAGAACCAGAAAAAGCTGCAAATCTACACATTTCAAATGCACATCAGTCGTGTTTAGTAAGTGATGGCAAAATGACTAATCTGTTACAAAGATGTTTTATCTTGAGTATCTGGTGCAGAAATGAGAAACAAACTGAAATCAATGAATTGGTGCTGACAGGATGCCTTAAAAACAACTGCATCCGCGGACCTCGATAGTGGCTGATGGCTCCCTTCTCAAGTGGAATTGCTGACTTTGAGGTAAACTTTAGGTGATAAAATACCAACTGAGTTTATACTTTCCTCAGTATCAATACAAGAAATGTTCAATACATGTTCAATAAATTTTGATACGTGGATCACACACAGTCAGAAATATGTCCAGTAACTGTAGTGTGCATTTTGCTGCATCCACAAAGAAATGGAGGGAAAGACTGGATCATTGCATTGTTTGCAGACAGACTGTATGGCTTCAGCTCAAAATTGTTTGCCATGTTCTCACCATAAAGAAAACTTAAAAACCACAGTAAGCTACCTTCCACTGTCACTAGGTAGTAAAAATGATCCTTTAAAGATAAAATGACTCATTTACTATGATGACATCAATAATGTTATAAGCACTTTTTATACAGAAGCTTTTCAGCCTGCCCTACTTTAACCCTAACGTAAATCCTCCAAACTTCAATCCATATTCTATTGACATTTAACCCCTTGTTTAAATGTTAACATTTAAACTAAAGAGATTTTGGTGATTGGACTGAAATTCAATTCATCAACTTGGAAAATCTGACTGAAGATATGATGTAGATTTTTTATCATTATGTTAACAATATCAACAAGGGGTTTTCAATTAAAACGTCATTGAGGTATGTTTCATATCTGTGTAGAAGAAGTATTTAAGCAGGTGATAAATACACAGCACCCAAAGACCTAATACTTGCTAAAAGGAACAAACCAACTCCAACCTTTAGATGTGGGAAAAGTTATTCAGTTTTGAAGCATTTGTCTCGCTGGCTCTAAATGTCTTGGCTGCTGCACTTAGGCTTTGTAATTCTCCAAAAAACATGCATACATGACTTAGTCATTAATGAAACGGCAGAATTAATCACCCTCTGTCAGAAATCTAAACTGAGCCCCACCCTGCCCCCCTTACCTCTCTTGTGGCAGGATTTCAGCAGGTGGCTGGTGGGTTTGTATGGGACCCCAGATAGTTTAGCCCCGGTGCTGCCCAACCTGGCCCGTCCCAGGGGGCTACCGTTCTGCTCCAGTCGGGGCAGCTTAGCTGGCGGGGCAGCCTGACCGGCGGGACCGTTTTGCTCTAGCCGGGGCAGCTTGGCCGGAGGGGCGCCTTGGCCAATGGGGCCGTTCTGCTCCAGCCGGGGCAGCTTGGCCAGCGGGGCTTTGGCCTCTGCCATGCTGTTGACCAGCTCAGAGTTCTCCTTGCCCAGACACGTTTCGCTGAGATGTTCCATCATTCTCAGCACCTCTGCTCACTATCACCTAGGGAGACAAAAGCAGAATGATTCAGCTGTCTGAGATCTGTGTGTGGCATAAAAGAAGCTGAAAAAAGAATGAACAGCTGAAATATGACACGAGGGCTGCACTGAACCCTGAGTCTTTTGTGTTGATATCACCAACATGTGAAGACGTGAAGGGACATTTTTATAGCCAAAAAAAAATGCACTTTAAGTAACTGAGACCTCTGAGAACAGACCCATTACGGCAGTAACTGTCAATTCAGCTGAGTTAGAACGACGTGCGCCGCAGTGACGTTTTCGTGCAGCTGCAATGTTCCTATTTTTCAACGCATGTTTTATGTATGTGTCCCACTAGACATTCCCATGTGAAAGGGGGCAAACAAGCCCCAGTTCTAGTGCAAATACATTAATTTGCCGAGAAATTCCACTTGAATGAATACAGTGCATGTCAAGGAACAAGGTTTTGCGGCAGTGCAGGCAGAGAGGGGGAAACTAAAGTACTGTAATTCAGTTTGAGTCATTTCAGGTGGCTTCACAGACTCATGACGCAGCTTGGAGGATAAAACGGGTAAAAAGGCCCAGGGCATGGCTGCAACGTCATCAAATACACACATACACAACATGTCCATAATCTAGACTTTACAGGCATGATGCTTAATGTTTCCATCTTACATGTTTAAAAAGTTGTGAATAGGAGACGAGCGTCGGATCACTTTGAGACAGTTGCTGACTTGTGGAAGTTAAAAGTTAAAGAGAGGCAAGAAAAGTAAAAAGGACACAGATAGAAAAAGGTGGCAGCTTCACCTACAGGTGCTTGAATTCAACATGACACAAAGTGGCAGACTGAACTCTGCTGAAAACCTCCACATCCAACCAGTCCTTCATCTGTGTTCATGCTTAAACACCGCAGTGGGAAACTCTTTGGAAGATGCTGCATACAGGTTATTGCACCGAACTGGAATGCTGTTGTCAAAGGGTAAAAAGGGTAAAACCATCCACCCCCACTCAAAAGATCATGAACTCCCTCATTCATAACACGCAACCTGGCAACTAATTCCCCCTCGAACAGGGGGCCACAGAAAATCCAGACCCGGATATGGTCCCAATCCAGGTCAGGATTTTTAAATGACCTTAATAAAACAGAAAACAGGGGCAGTAGTAGTTCAAATGGACATGTTATAGAGGGGACAAGTTGAGTTGCAAACCAACCTGAAACGCTGCACTTCAGCACTGGAGAGCATAGAAAACACCGCCTGGAGAACGCGTCTTCTTCAAGTTTGGCCAGGGTAAAAAAAGGGGGGGAGGAAAAAGCCCGAAAGAAGTCCCAGCTTCCCGGTTCCTGTCCTGTCTCCTTCTTATCTGTCTCTACGTGTGCATGACAGCAAACGGTATCGGATAGGTTTGTCATAAAAAAGCCGCTTTCTTCCTCTTCTTTCTCAGTCTTCTGTGCAGCAGAAGCGGTGCGAAAAACAACAGCCGGGGTTCGGCGGAAGACAGGTCGAGATGGACCGTGATAGGCGAACCCTGAAGCGGGTATGTGCGTGTCGGCGTGACAGACACAGAGTGAGCCTGTGGGTGAGATGTAGCCCTAGCTTATTCCGTCCAGTTGGAGGAAAAAAACGGCGAGCGACGCCGTTAGAAGCGGCGACATTTAGCACGAAGTGAGCGTTTAGCCGCGTCCATCGGATACAAGTGACGGCGACTTCTGCTTTAGTTCGCACCACAACATCCAAATATCGGCAGGCGAACAGGCAGCAGGAGGCAGCCGAACAGTACAGTTAGCAGTCGGCAGTGGAAACCTAAGCACCTCGGACACTGGAGTGAGAAAACCCGCCGCCGAGACCTAATAAACCCCGTTTGTGTATGTTCGCGGTGCACAAAAAACAGCTTAACGTCGGCTTAGCTACGTTTGACTAACGGAGACTGACGGACTGAGAAATAATAATAATAATAACGCGACAGTGTGCTCTTGCTACCGCGTTAGAGGCGATGTGGAGACGGTATGCGGACAGCCGAAACAGGTTCGAGAAATGAAACAACAAGGCGAGGAGTGGGGTCAGAAAGTGCGGTTTACTTTCCGATGTCGAGGATAAATAAGGCTTGCTGTGGATGCATAAGAGAGCTGCCTGCGATAGTAATAGTAGGAGGTGTCCTGTTGGCTGGGGATTGGCGTCCGGTCGGAGCTCTTCTTTCTTTCTATCTCCCTCTCTGTCTCTCCCCCTCTCACTCCGTCTCTCCCTCTCTGTCCCCATTAAATTATTAGTTGTATTGACTCATCACTCCCCCCTCTCCTCTCCTCGCTGCTGCTGCCGCTTGCCTGTGCTTCCCCTTTCTCCTCCTCATTTCAAATGGCGTGGTGGAAGAGGGGGGTAAAAAAAATTGGGGGGGGGGGGCGCGGAGGGACGGAGGGGGATGGTTGTGGGGAAGAAGAGGGAGAGAGTGGTGCATAAGATAGATGGAAAGACATAAAGCGGGTGATTCTTCCGCGGCTCCGAAATGTATAGGCCGAAAAAAGTCCTGGCGGAGATAAATAAAAGTGGAGAAAGTGGACAGAGAGAGAAACCGCACACACTCGCACATAGACACACGTGCTTAGGTACACACTTACACACGCACAGCAGAGGGGAACGGTGGTGCGATTTCCGGCTGTGCGCGCAGGAATTTTTAATCAGCTTGATTAGAGTGAGGCGGTCCGCATTTATTACCGACTCACACACGCGCGCACTGTTAGCTAAAATATCCTTTATTTATGTGTATTATTTTAATTAATCCTAATTGAGCCCATATCATATCTCTCTCTCCCGAAATAATTTATATGCAGTGATTCCTGTGTAAATAGTACAAGGTGAGGTGAACTTGACCTTCGGTAAATGAAACGTACAGAGAACCAAAAAGGGGGCAAATAAAGCTAGTGTGTACTCCTGCGCATTTAAATTGCGCGTTTTCTGTCTGCGTATTTTACAAAAACACCTATTTTACTTTGAGACAACTTGTCTAAAATCTGTTTTTTTTTAACTTTCCACTTTAAAACAGAGTTTTGCCACTTTTACAATCTACGCAGCCATTTTTGGACAGACAGGGAGAAAAAAAAAATAATCCACTGTAGGACTTTTATGTACCACATGAAATATGCCACGTTTTCACTGGCAACATGTTAGTACCAGTTTGTTATTATTTTATATGTGTTCATTTTATTTTGTTTTAGTTTGTTTCCTTGATTATCTGTTTGGTATTTTTGTCAATTTATTGATTATTTTATCCTTTTTTTCCCCAACTTTTCATTCACATTTTAAAATTACTTGCTTTGTTATTGTGAATTTTCTTCATCCCCCTGACTATTTTTTTTTTCTGGATATTACTCACTTGTCAATTTTTGTCTTTTCACTTTCTTGACTGTTATGTCCTGAAATGTGCTGTTAGTTTTTAAAATATTTTTAGTATTTTATGGTGATTTTCTTGGTTTATTTTCCTGATTATTGTACACAGGTTTGTCTTGATCTTGTAAGATTTCAAAGTTTGTGCAGAATTTTGCTTATTTTTGTTCTTTTCCAAAGTTTTTGTATGAGTTTTTCCTTGACTTTTGTTTGTTCAAGGACTCTTATTTTTGTTGATTTAATCCTTATTTTGTTCATTTTCAGTCAGAATAAGTTACTTCCATCACAAAGCCACAGGAGCCACTGGGGCTAAAGAGACACATGTGGCCCTGGACTCACAGGTTGCAGACCCCTGCTGTAAAATAATGAAAAAGGAGAAATTAAGCTATTTTACAGTGCTGAGTTGTTGGTTCCTGTTAGGTCTCACTTTCCAAAAGTATTGAAAAATACAAAGAACCAAAAAAGATCAGTGTCCTCTTTGTTCCCTTCAAATAACACATTGTAACATATTGGCATGTTTTCTATCTGCATATAGTACAAAAACAGACATTTTACTAAGAGTCAACTTGTAAAAATGGATCAAAAAGTCTTTTTAAAAATTTTCACTGTAAAATAATGAAAAAGAAGTTAAGCTATTTTTACATTGCTTAATTGTTGGTCCTTGGTATGTTTCACTTGCGTAACAAGAACCAAAATGTAAGTGTCCTTTTATCTGCCTTTAATTAACACGTCATAACATACTAGCATGTTTTCCATCGGCATTTAATACAAAAACAGACATATTTTACTAAGAGTCGATTTGTAAGAACATGTCAAAAGTCTATTTTTATGTAAAATAATGAAAAAAGAGAAGTAAGCTGGTTTCACGTGCCTGAGTTGTCATTTCTTTGCACCAGGAGCCAAAAAAGCTCAGTGTTTTTTTCCTTCAATATTAACACAGTGCAACATATTAGCATGTTTTTCACCTGCATATAATGCAAAAACAGATGTATTTCATGAAGGGTCAACTTGTAAAAATGGGTCAAAGTGTTTACATAGTTTAATTGATGGTTCTTGGTACATTTCACTGACTTACCAAGAACCAAAAAGCTCTGTGTTCTCTTAACTGTCTTAAATGAACATGGCCTAACATATTAAAATGTTTTATATTAGCATGAAATAGAAAAACAGGCACATTTCATGAACAGTGTCAAAAGTCTATTTTTTTAAAAGTTGTCACTGTAAATCATTAAAAAGGGGAACTTAGGCAGTTTTTACATCACTTAAATATTGGCTCTTTGTACCGAGAAAAAAAATCTCAGTGTCCTCTTTTCTGCATTCATTGAACATGTTGTGACATATTAGCATATTTTTCATCTGCATAAATTACAAAACAGACATATTTCATGAAGGGTCGACTTCTAAATATGCGTCAAAAGTCTATTTTTTTATTTAAACTTGAAATTTTTGCATTGCTTCACTGATAGATCTTGATAAGTTTCACTTATTTATCAAGAACCAACAAAGCTCAGTGTTCTTTGCCTCCAAATAACACATAACATATTAGCATGTTTTCCATCTGCATATAATACAAAAGCACACATATTCAATGAACAGTCCACTTGTAAGAAAAGTCTGTCACCATAAAAAGCAGAAAATTCACTAAAATGAGACGTTAAGCTGCTGAATGGTTGCAGTAACTTTAGCCGGTGTTTGTTAACAAGAATATATGAAAACAAGGCAAAATATTAATTTCACCCATTTTTAAAGATGTAAGCCTCACTGAGCTTCATCTTTGCATAAGACATATTTGAACAGAATCACAGTGATAAAGCAAATAATATTTGATCATATTTTCTAAAAATGTGTTATTATTATAGGTTTCTCCTTAAAATGACAAGTTGCCTTCTAATTTAAATATTTTGTGGGCATGTTTGCTGTTAACTCATCCATTTTTTTTTTTTTTTTTTGTTCTGTCACTACATCTCTAGTACAAGCTTATTCTGGGTCATCTCAATATTTATCTACTGCCTCATAATCCCACTATTGTCTCATAAACTTTTCTTTCTCAGCAGGTCACGATGTAAGTGGATTTTACCTAAATATTAGACGAGCTCATCTCTGTTGATACTGTCAACAAAACCCTGAACTGTCGAAGGGAAGGTACAAAATAAAAGGAGGTGAGAAGAAAAAGCAGGAATATTTAGTGGATGTACAGAGAAAGTGACACCGTAATATCTACACACAATAGAAAGCTGGAAGGTCTTCTCATATATAGGCGCTATTGTTCTAATTATTTTGTAATTATTTTATAAAGCCCTCCCTGTTTGCTGAATTCGGGAGAAAACTGGGTTGTGCAAAAGATAATCTCTGTTGCTATTGTCAATAAAAGCCTGATGTGGTGTTTTCCACCTAACCTTAAGGTGTCTTAATAATAACACTAAATTGGGGTTTATAAACATGATTACTTTGCGGACACACACAGACACACACGCACTTGTGCTCATGGGGAACAGTAAAAGTTTACAGTAGTATCAGAATGTGTAGGTGTTTTTGCTCTGAATCTTTAGTTCTAACCTCTACTGAGCCAGAGGAGGGAGTGTGTGAGGCGCCGTTTCATCTTGAGACCACAGGGTTTTTTTTTTTTTTCATTTTAACATTGTGTGACATAATGTGTAGTTTACTATGACAGTAGTATCACATGAATAGCGTGCTGGATAGGAGCTGACGGAGAAGTGCTTGAATTCATCTCTGCCACAGATTGATTATAGCTCTTTTTTCTTTTGGCTGTAATGGACATGACAGTTGTGGTGGTGTGATCTGATTTGACTCCTCAGGCCAATGTCTAAATCAAGACAAAACGCACATGCATGTCTGTCCAGGCTGTAAAAGAGCAACAACAGGAAACCAACACAAAACAGGAAACGTGCACACCTATCACACTGTCGAAGCTCGGAGGTTTGCAGGCCGACCCGTGGAGGTCAGGCATATGTGAAATGCTACATAACACTGCAATGTGCCTGCTAATAAATCTTTGCACGGCTCATAAATTCCCTCTGTGTACGAGTGTGTGTGTGTGAGAGAGAGAGACCATAAATACAGTAAGAGTAAGAGTACATCATCTAACACAAAGCTGTTGTTTCATCAACAGCCAAAGATGTGAGCTTAGTTGCAGTCTGGTGACGGCAGCCGAAGAAACAATGACGATAACGCTGACACTTACAGCATTTTATAACAAAAATAATATACTGGCACTCTTTAAGAAATTGTAACAGAAACAGCAATAACATATTGGATCACCACATGGTACAGTTACGCCTCTCATTCACCCCTTTGATGTGAAACTAGATCATTGTTCCACCCACCTTTATGACGTCAAAAATTTGCTCATTTCAAAATATGTTCAAACTGCATCAATTACGAATTCACGACAGACGGCCGGCAGAGAAACTTTTAATAGAAAAAGACAATGTGAAAGTAACCTTTTCAGACCTTGAGATGGAACATTATCTTGTGATATTAACACCCAAGAAGCCTGAGGTGTAAGTTTCGAGGGGGTTGCTGCATTTTGAATGGGTCCCGCGTGCATGTGGTTTATGTTTTTATGTGAACAGGAAATGGCAAGAGTCGTCAAAACTGCTCATATAAGACCCCCCAGCACTGCACTATTGTGTTAGCGTGACTAAAAAAAGGCAGCCACACAGACAGATCCAGTGATCAATTCTTATCTAACCATTCCATGGGTTTCAGTGAGCTGCCAACACTGTGTACTAAACACAGCTGCGGTGTACTGTGTGGTTAAATGGCTGTGCTAGGTCTCTGAATAAAGCACCCAAAACTGTGGCGTAATTACTGTATTTTCAGTAGTTTCATTCCAGTGTGAGGAATTACTTGCTTTCCGAAAACTGTGATAGGGATTCCCACAAAGTCAGTGCAGACATGAAAGCAAGATTTGCAAATGAATCATACAGAAGCACTGTCTGTCATGAGCCATTTTTCCACATGATAGGTACATTACAGAGGATGATATTACCCTTTAACTGTGTTTCTAAGTATGTTCCGAGTTGAATGAACAGCATTTAAATAAACTGAAGATCTGTGTTTTTGGTTCGTTGGTGTCACAGTGATGTGTAGTACCAGCAGCAGCCCCCACCACGCACCTTTTCCTCACTGTGCATCACCTGAACCTGCACAGCAAACACTGCAGCACAATTCTGCATGTTGACATGTTTACCGTGTTGACATGTTTTACATCATGTTCACCGTAGCTGCTGTTCTCTCTTTGTTTTTCGTTGTTTTTTTTGGGGGGGGGGTTGCTTTGGCCACAGTTAGCAGCATTCGGAAAAACAGAGAAACACGACGGTGAAAGCGAGCCATTGTCGGCAAATGCTCTTTTCTGTCTGGCATGACGCAAGCAGCCGCAGTCATTTCCACTGTGATTGTCGGGCACCATCAGAGAGCATCGATAACCCCTGCCAGGCCTTGGCACCGCCAACAGGTGCCGGCACTGCCAGCTAGGTTGGCACCGACGTGGCTGTGAAAACCCTCTGACATCCAGAAGGGCACAGATTTGCACTGAATGCACCACTGAATCAACACTGCTGATTATCAATTAACATATACTGTTTTGTATCGCACAGAAAAGAGGGGAAAAATGGGTTTTGAAACACAGAAAGCCTGTTTAAAAATAGTGTGCTGTTATAATCGGGCGCTGAATGCAGATTTAGCTCTGTTCAAGGTGGGTTTTTACAAGCCTGTGCTGCTTTGTGGAGCGGGGAGATACTACAGTATGTTGATGTGCAACGCATGCACACAAGTGTAATTGTTCAGGTTGGATTTTGTGCATGTTGGCTTCATTTGTAAAGAAAATCTAAAAAAGGGCATGAGGAACGAGAGACACTAAACAGTAAATGACAACAAAAGGCAACACGCATTTAAATGTCAGGAGTCAGTATTACGCCACAGATGCATTTCACCTTCAGTGTGTGTGTGTGTGTATTACTACAGGTATTGTATGTTTTCACCATAACACACTTATCAGAAATATCACATGTCTTACTGATTTTAAACCACATGTTTATGTCTCAGCAGGCAAGGAAATTCTTCTAAAAGCAACAGACCAAGAGGAAAATGACTCAAAGTGCAAAAGAAAATTGGCTCAGCAACAAGAAGAGTCTTTATTTACTGTGTCAAGCTGATGCCGGCGCCATCACTTACTGCACGTAGGTGTTGTGATGTCTTCATGCTCACCACTTGTGATGCTTTTAATGGGCATTAATACGATTATTTGGATTACTAATACAAATTAGTCTGCGTGTCTCGTCTCAGCAAACAAACAACAGTGGCGGAGTGTAAGCGCTGTCACCGGTTTGACTCTGAGCTTTTCTTCAAGTGTCTCCCACACTGAAAAACACACACACACACACACACACACACACACACAAACATAATGGTATTATTAGAGGCTGCAAAAAGGATTTAATAATCTGCCGGGAAAAACGTGTCAAAACAAGCCTGTGTGAGTGTGGGTTCACAGGAGGAACCACAGCGAGACACAAGATGCCATGTACAGTGGAAAAAGGAACACGAAGGCGGCGTACAGTAGACTGTGTCGCAAGTCGTGACAGAAATAAAATGAATCTCCTGTCCAAATAAAAGCTTTTATGTTGCATTGGCACAAATATTATGCTTTGTACGAACAACCGCCGCTTTAATTTTTGTCATTAGGCTGGAATTCCAATAAATGAGGGACTTTTTGACATTTGAAACAAAGAAAATGTCGCTTTTGTGGGATCATTTACAGGGAAAACAGGTCGGGTTTTAAAGTGTGTGAAAGAAATTTGGCTAAAAAAATGCTCAACAATGAAGAGTTAAAGGAATAAAGAAGCATTATCCCTTTAAAATCATTACATACAGTCATCGTCTTTCAGAAATGAGCAGGTTTCTTTCCGACCTATGACCTCCTGGCATCCGTTAATCACTTCTCTGCACAGGTCAGTAATATATTTATTCATATTTCTTAATAAAACACCTAATGGTGAAGAAAAATCTGCTGTGCCACTGTGTAAAACCAAGTGGCAGTTAAATAAGTCAAATGAAATTATTATGTTGTCAAAACAAAGCATTATACTGGTACAGATGTAAGCAGATATGTGATTATTTGAGTGACTTTTTGATGTTTGAAATGAATTCAAGTGTTGCCTTCGTGGGCTAAATTGCAGGAAAACTGAATCTAAAAAAGAAATCAAACTGAAAATAAGACGCGTCCTTCAGCAAATCTCTGAAATCCAGCGAGCTCCTCTGCAGCCATTGACCTCCTGACCACCGTTCATCACTTCTATCCGGAAGCTTTATTTATTAATACTTCTTCATAAGACGACTAAGGACGGGGAAAAATTGCTTAATCAGTTGTTACGAGGTAGCGCGGCCACACTGAATCGTCCATAATGAACACAGATTCCAAATCAAATTAGTTTCATGTTTTCCATTAGCCTCTCATACAGTGAGTGTGGCTTTCAATTACCGGAGAAATACGGTGATTTCTACTTTTCTCACATGTCCGCGCTTTGGCGGTGTGGGAGGACGAAGAGGAGGAGGAGGAGAGACGAGAGACGGGAAGTAGTGAGAAAGGAGAAACAAGGGGGACGGAGTAAGCTGACAGTCAGCTCCTCTAATTGTTTTCTAATCACATGAAGTCGACCGAAATAGCGAGAGGAAAGTGTTGCCCGCCTCGAGAAGGCACCTCAACTCCACGGCCATGTGGGTCGCAGGTTGTTTATTTTTTCGGTGATGCTTATACAACGAGCTCCCCTTCGTCTTCGTGAACTCTCTGACTCCCACCTCTGCACCATGTGATGTGCAGACACCCCCCCCCCCCCCACACACACACACACAGTCAGTTGTTTCAGCATTTTGCACCTGAATGAAGGCGCACCGGGTCAGCTCCTGGCAGAGGACCCCTCCCCGCTAAAAGTCTATATTCATGATTTGTCTTGTTTTACAGATAATTTGTTCATTTGTGCAACCTTACCTTCTCTTTTTTTAACATTTTGGTGTATATTTGTTAACTGTTGCATTATTTAGCTCATTTTCCCAATTGGATTCTTCATTTTTCAACTGTTTTACTTATTCTGTTCACTTTGATTAATTTCGTTTATATATATATATATATATACATTTTTGTTATTTCCTTGATTATAGTGTTCACTTTGTGGATCAGTTTGTTCATTTTGTCTTCATTCTTGTAATTGCTTTGTTGATTTTTACATACTGTATCTTTAAAATTATTTTGTTCATTTTATTGGTTGTTTTCTTCATTTTTGTCACTTTTCTTCCTCATTTTGTTTGGTTTCTGTCCATTGTGGACTATTCTGTTCAACATATATATTCTTGCTACATTCTTGGCTGTTATGTTCACTTTGTGGATTAATTTGTTCCTTTTTAATTTCATTTTGGTAATTGCTTTATTAATCTTTACATTTTTAAACATTATTTTGTTCTTTATTTTGACTATGTTCCTCATTTTTGTTATTTCTCATTATGTGTGGTAAATTTCGGTCTGTGATTTGCTGGGTTCCTATTTTTCTTTAGTTATTTTTGTTCATTTCCTCACTTACTTTGTTTTCTTTTTGTTCCTCTTTGTTAATTTTAATGCGCAATTTGTTTTATTGATGATTGATGATTGATTGATTATTGATGCTAATTTCGTGGGTTATTTTTTTCTCATTTTCTAGATTATATTGCTAATTTTAATCAGTTTTGTTCATTTGTTTACTTAATTCACTTATTTCTCCTAATTTTCTTGATTTATTTAAGGTTCATATTTTGCTCTCTTCTATTCATTTTATGGAGTATATTGATCAATCTCTAGATCATATGGATATGTTTTGTTCAGCTTTGCTCATTTTGTTGTGTAATTTGATTATTTTTGCTCATATTTTTGATAATTTTCTTTGTTTCTCTTCATTTTTTATCATTATGTTCCTTTTTTTTGCTCTCCTGTCAATTTTGCTCATTTTCTTGATTATACAGCAAAGTTTTGTCCATTTTGTTGTTTGATTTGATTATGTTTTTGCTCATTTCTTGATTATTTTATTCGTTTTTCTTCATTTTTTGAAGATCACGTCCATGCTTTGCTCTCTTCTGTTAATTTTGTGGCTTATTTTTGCTCATTTTCTTGATTATCTTACTACTTTCTGTCCAGTTTGAATCATTTTGTTGCTTCATATGATTATTTTGCTCATTTTTTGTTTACTTTATATTTTTCATCAAATGTTGGATGAGCATGTTAATTTGTTTTGCACTCCTGCAAATTTTCTTGATTACATGGCTACTTTTTGTTTAGTTTTGTTCATTTCGTTACATAATTTAATTATGTTTTCTCATTTTCTTGGTTATTTTATTAGTTTTTCTTCATTTTTTTATGATTCTGATCATTTCTTGCTCTCTTCTGTTCATTTGAGGGATTACTTTGCTCACTTTTTGAGGTACAGACACCAAATAATGCTTTAATGACTCACCAGAATGTAACGGATGAAGGGATACCTGACTAAAAACATTCCTTCACATGTTCAAACCAAACGTGCTCCCCTCAGTAAATGCTTCAACTCACCGAGAGGACTTTTCATCAACTCCAAGCCCCTTTTTTTCCCCTTCAAATCATCTCCTATCTTTATCAAATCATAAAACCAATTACTCATCCAAAAAAATCAATGGCTATCGGAGGCTGATTTTTAAAGACCTTCCCGTCACCACCCTCTCTCTCTGGTCATCACATGAGCCAATAATTCAACTCTAATTTCTGCCTCGTGGATTGCAACAAATAAACAGAAAGACAGGAGTGTTTGTGCAGAGAACGATGGATAATGACTGTGATGAGGAGTGTGTATGGTTGGTGGTGGTTGGGGGGGGGGTGACACAGGTTTTTCCACACCCCGCTGTGGAGGAGAAGCCGGTGAAGGACACGTTGTGGGGAGTTCTGTGGAGTGTTAAGGGAAACGAAGGCAGGTGACGGGATGGTGTTACTCGCCTCGGTGTGTGTGCGAGGAGACGAGCAAAGGAGGGACGAGAAAAAAACACGTCTCCTAATATTGATGCTTAGGCACGAAGAAGTGAATACAAAGTACTGATTTAAGGATGTGCTTTTTATCATCACATTTTTCCCCTTGCGTGTTTAATCCCTTGTCAAAGGATGCAACAGCCATCCAGCGAAGAACAAAACAGTTGATAAGGCAATAGTGTGTGTGTGTATGTGTGAATGCAGTATGTGTTCAAATTGTTTCATTGAAGTATGTGGGTGGGTATTAACAACCTGATCTTAGCAGGATGCGCTTTCCTCTGAATCGCTCTCTTTTTTTTTGTTTTGTCCCCCCCCAACCCCCCACCAAACAAAGGAATCAGAAAAAAACCTACGCAGATCGGATAAAGACAAGCATCAGAATAAAACACAACGCGTTTTTTTTTTCCTCCCCAAAAAAACATATGTAGAAACCTGCAATAATGTGATTTAAATAAACTTGATGTATGCGCGCCTGTTTTTAAATTGTATTGGCTACGGTAGCATGAAGCTAAAGAACAACAAGGGAAAAAAACAGCGGCAGACGAACTATGTCATTTTGTTAAAGCGTGACAAAACCAACATGACGGACTTTAGTTTTTTTGTTTTTTTTATCTCTAGGAGGACATGCCAACCCGTTCGGCATCAGCAGTGGTGGCGGTGGCGGGGACGAACGGGACCCAAGAAACACAATGTGACGCTTTTATCGCTAAGCCGAGGAATCTGGATCAAGAGAATGCAGAATGTATGCCAGGGTACATGCACGTCTGGGTACATGCAAGTCCAACATGCTGGGACAACATAACCCCCCCCCAACCCCCTTGTTTGATTTTATTATAAGGAACTTTGCACATAATGACAAAATGAGCTAAGTCACAGCAGCACCCAGGGTGGTATGTCTGCTGAATTTTTGCAGTGATCCCTGGAATGCAACCGTCCCTATTAATACACGTTCGCTTTTTGCAAACCAGTCGCGACATGTCAACAAAAAGAAAAAAAAAAAAACTCTGAATCATTGTTATCTTTCTTCTCTATTAACAATCATAACAGAGCTATTTGACTCTGAGGAGGCTGTAGAGGGGGTGTCGGTAGAATCCCCAAAGAGCCACACATTAAAAAACGAGACAGGCCTCTTATTTACTGGCGACAGTCTAATAAATACATTTGCTGGCCAATCATGCCGTTTCAACATGTTGAATCGCCAGAACTCAAATCTCGGCGATGTGCGGC
>JAQQAE010001721.1:0-24403 GCA_029823295.1 Pseudamia nigra
GACAGCCTTCCTGCTCGGGCCAGAATCATGGCTACAGTTTCTGTTGTGGCCTGTGGATAAAATGTCCTGTAAATACTGGTACAAAGATGAATGTGTAATTGACTCCACCATATTCCTCGGTTAACCCTAGTATCTTGGTGCCTCTTTAGATGTGAGAAATAAGAGGCCTTATCAAAATGTGGTCAACAAAAGCTGGTGCATGCTCTTGACATTGTTGTGTATTCTTTAAATGTTATGAAAATACAATATACAGAGCAACAATACAATGCTTTGTAGGAGGTTTTTCAATATATACATAACAGGACTTTTGCCATGTTAAAGAGGATGAGGATGAACCGGAAAGTTGTGCCTTGTGTTTTCCACCTACATGCAGGCGTTTCTTTTTTTTTCCTTTGGCCTTTGTAGAATTCTTTCACAGAATAGGGGTCTGTCATAAGGAATTAATATCCAAGTTGTTACAAAACTTCCAAAAACCATTTAATATGCACACACATTCTGAACATCTATCTAGTCGTGTTACTGTTCATTTTAAAAATTTACATGTCATCTGAATATTTTGTAGTTTCTGCAGGTCAGACCTAGGATCATTATGTGATTCTATCTAAATGCTGTAGTGATAAAATGATGATAAAAGTATAATAATGTAGCAAATAAATGGAAAAAGAACCACTTGATGTCCTTGTCCACTGACCTGTTTTTATCCTCTTATGTAATGACCCTTTGGCAGTTTTGGGTGAATATAAAGTGAATTTTGCTCCTCTATGTATGAGCTAGAGGTCTAGTTTCAGTCCAGACCCACTTTCCCCTGAAAGGCATAAGGGTGAGTTTGTTACAAATGCATGTTACATTATACAACATCTTTTAAAGCACTGTCATTTAACCTTTCCATGTAATTACGCAACTCCTTGGAGCCTTCCAGCTCCACGTCCTGGCACACCCATTTAATGTCCTGGCTGTGGCTGCCAGTCAGTGTGTTAACTGTAGGGTAAGTATTGTCTGAGGGGATGGTAGTGAAGGTGGTGAATTTGACTCTCTTCCTCTTTGTGGTGGGCGAGTCCCCTTTTCCATCCTTGCTGATGCAGCCTGTGTCTGCCGCTCGGTGCACTTGGCCCTGCACATTCTTTTGCACTGAGCCTCCATTCAACAAGTGGCTGCCTTCCTCCAGTCCACTGTTTGAGTCCATCATGGAGGTCTGTTCTTCCTGCTGAGGTGACAGGCTAATTTGGCTCTCCAGAAGTTCTGCCTCATTCCCCAGCCACACCCAGTCATGAGCATGGTTCATGTTCTCTTGGCCCTCAATGAAGAGCTCCTTGTGACGGTATTTAAGGGTATAGGAAATGCAGTTGATGAGGAATACCAGGATAGCAAGACAGAAAACTCCTAGTAGAGCATACATGCCGATCTCCAGGTCCGTGAGCCCACGAGCAGCTTGGATCAGATCATCATCCATGTTGCGCCCACGAGGCAGGTCGACTTGGGCAGGAAAATCAGCAAAGTCAATTGGCATGTTCTGACTCCTATCATCTGAAAGTTTATCCCCATTAGGTCTGCGCATAATTGCGCTTCTAGTGGTGGTGGCCCGCTTTAACACCCCATCCTCCATGTCAGAAATTGAGCTGCCGTAGTAGTGGGTATCAGGACCAGTCCTATCTTGTGAGGGAGACAGCCTACCTCTATTTTCTATATCTTCTCCATCAGGACCATAGTCACTGTTCCCTCCCCTAGAGCTGTCACTTTGTCCAAACTTCACCCTGACATTACAGTTCCCTGCTGCAAGGATACTGCGGCGTTTGAACTTCTGGCATATCTCACAAACCGTCATTTCTACCCTGACCAGCAGGCCTTGGCCCTCTGCCTCTGTCACGATGACAGGCCATTTCCATGAGGGGTCCTGCTGCACTGTCACTACTTCCTCATCTAGGGACGTGGCTGTCAAGACGAAAAAGTCAGAATTATATAGGTCTAGAGGAGCCACAGAGCCATCGCTGAACTGCAGCCATGCACTGATCAGAGCCTCCTGTGAAAACATGTACACAGTACACAAGACAGAGAGAAAGACAAAAGAATAACATCAATAATCATGGAAACTTATTTTACTTGGCATTATCAAAAAATGGAATTACATGCCACAAAAATGCTGCATATGGTTGTTTAATGATTTAATATATAATCTCTCAAACTAATGTAAAGCAATTAGTCTCAGAATTGGAAACAAATTATCTTTTTGTGATCCATAGGTTAAAAAAAAATGAAATGTGACATACAGTATATGGTGCCCACAGCTACAAGTAGATGCACTTCACAACATGCTATATATTTGATTTTCAAAGCATCCTTTCCAGGTGGGTACAATGGTTCACAAAAGTGAATAGTTACTACTGAATGCATAATACATGAGCTGGCAATTTAATTTCTTCAGGACTGTAATAGTAGCTACTTTGATCCAGCATAAAAACATAGGATCTACATGATCACTCATTAGGTTAGTTCATTATGTTTACTTCATAAATATCTCTGAATGAACATAGTTTCCACTTTACTCACACACCATTTTTCAGTGTCTATGGAGCAACACCCTTCTCTCCACTCTTTAAGTGCATAAAAGACTGTGGAATAACTAATGATGAAGTAATTAGTAATGAATGACTGGTTAATTATGGTTGTCTTGGTGGAGGAGATCACAATTAACTACACGCAATCTTGTGTACTATGCTTTGTGTCTCCACTTTACAGATAGTAAAGCTCTTCAGATCTTATGACAAACTGATTAAAAAGTGTTTAATTTTAAATTAGCATCACACATGGTGTACTGTAGTATTTACTCATCTTATGGTTTTTATCATACTGTTTTGTCAAATCAAGCAGAGGCGGTGTTCCTTCATCAGCTTTTAATAAGGGTTATCTCAGTTTAACAATATGAAAACATGCAGCATTTTATGGTAGAAGATGTATGTCAAAGATGAGCTCACTAGGTTCTGTGGCTTTGCTAACTCAGTGCTTGTTTTTTTGCTAAGTGTTGAAGATTAAAAGATAGAGAAGATCACACAGTAAAATTAAACACTGATCATGTGCGTGAGGATTTGCCATTTACCATACTGCTTCTGCAATTTCACAATTTGCCTTTTGAATGCCTCTGCAGGATAAATCCCCAGAGGCGATCCTCACGGTGGTCTGTCAGTGCTGTTTAATTACTGACACCAGAGGACTTACAGTGCAGAGCTTCCTGCTTATCGTCACTTTGTGTACAGATGTGAAGCTGATAAATTGTCCATCCCGACTTAAAGGAGGAAGTACAAAAGCAGATGAGAGAACATTTGAGAGACCTTGATAAATAGATCAAAGAGGCCACAATGAGAGAAACTCAGGCAATTAAAAAAGGGAGCAAAATACGACAGGACGTTAAACTCCAAGTCATATTTCAGTGCAGATGCTGCGTTTGAGATTTAATTGCTGTTTTTGCCCTCAGCAACACATTCTGAGGAGGGTTAGGGATGGTGTGAAGCCAACACATGGATACCTGTATTTCAGATCATGCATAGCTCTGTATGATTGTAACATTAATCACTCAAGGACTCTGAAAGTGTGAAATCTAAGAGTAAGTACTTTGTTTTGAAAGGTACAGTAATCAAGGCTGCAGATCACACATTTTAATTTGATTTAATAATTTATGGAAATAATTATTATTTGACTCTGTTAGATCTGAATTCATAGAAGTCATAGAGCAGAGCTAATTCATGTATTACAGAAAACATTTTTCATTTGCATTTGTATAGAGGCAATCGTAAGATTATCTCTCAGTGCTCCACAATTCCAGGCTTCAGCCATATGGACAGCAAACCCAACAGAACCACCAAGAGCTTAAACGTGTGAAGTGAGTTCTGACCTGTTTGGGGTTCTGCAGAAACTCCTGTGTTGTGGTTGTAGCCAGAATGGCCCTGTTGCTTCCTGTACTGAGCTGCAGATTGACGAAGAGACCAGTCACAAGCTGGACGCCCAACTCTGTAATAGTCACTTTGTCATCCAGGACCGTTATAGTTTTTTCTGCGAGGATTGAGTCTGATAAAGGAGACAACACCTTGGAGGGGAAAAAAAAGAAAGAAAAAAGAACAGATTGTAGCAACAACATTAAACATAATGAGAAAATCACCAAAATTTGCTTTATATGTAAATAGGACAAACAGGTCAAACACCCAAGCTCTATTTCTAGTCCACAAAAACATCCGCTGTCAGTATATTAAGTAATTCTGTTCACAAATGAACATCTGAAGTCATGACATGAGTTTAATCATCAGCTGTGATTTGGTCACTGGTTTTTGAGCAACACTATCTTCATCAAGACTAGTTGCTTTACATGAATTTCAATTCATGTTTTTCAGTACAAAACAGTCTAAATTCTGACAATGAAAATACAGTATCTGTTTAGGTCAAAAACCTCTGCCACTATTCTATTGGAAACTATTATAAATGACTTGACATATTTTTTAGACCATATACAAACAAATGCTGTTGCCCAAAACACAAATGTATGAACATCAATGTATTTGAACCGGGATAAATTTTGCCTGGTGGATGTTGGCTGTATAAATGCCCACCAGGATTTATATAGGCTGCTGTATATTTAACAAAAGGGAGCGTAAACATCACATTTTTGCAAAAAGTCACAAACTGGGAGGGTTCTATATTCTATTAAAACAGAGTAATGACCATTTGACAAATAGCTTTGGGTAAATTCAGCCAGCTGGCGCTTCTAGAGTTAAAAGGGAAAGTTTTCTTAAATGTTCTTTTAATATTCTTTTCTTTCCCTCAAATTTAAGACTGACACTCTACCAATAACCTCCGACATTCCTGGTATGATTAATTACTACTCTGCTCACTGTAGAGACTCAATCTATTGTATAGCCTGTTCATGAAAGCTGTTTCATTTCCTGTTCTCAACACCCCCAGCTTGGAAGTCTTTTCCCAGGAGAAATCAGCAGCAATGAAACTACTTTCACTGTAGTTTAAGAGCGAAAAGAGCACAACCTATAGAAGCTGAACCTTCATCAACATAAAGCTTGAGGATGCAAGCAAAAATAAGTCGCCACTGGTCTTGCTGTGTGATTGACAAGTGAATCCCAGCAAGTGGCAAAAACTTTAATGAAATCAATGAGCACTCAGCACTGAAGAAATGGAAAGAAGAGGATTACCATGATTTACAGGTGATTTAAGAAAACGTCTTTCTAAGTGTTTCATCTAACATAAAAGGCTCAGAAGCCCCAGTGCAACATGCAAAATGATCCACAAAACCTACTTTTTATTTTATCTTTTTTTCAGGCTGTGTAGATCAAACAGCTCTATGTGGCTGGCATCCAGCCCCCGTACCTGTACTAGGTAAGAATCCATTCTCTTTGATTAATACTCGTAATCTAGAGGTAGACTTTAACCCCAAAACAGAGGCAGGAAGCCTATGTTTATAATGAATGACATCTAGAATAAATGTGACTTTCTCTGCATTTGCATCCTTATAACAGTCTTCCCTCCATGCGGTGTGTGTCACAGGCAGGCACAGCCTGTCAGGCATTCACACTTATGATGGTTGGCTTACTTGTTTTGTGAGACCATGCATGTGTTTGTACGAAGACATGCCTGCACATGAACAATGAGACACAGGACTCTTGAATGCCAGGCAGCACATCCTGCTCCAACGGGTGTCATTAGGAGACCGATATTCATCCACTTAGTCTGAGGAGCTTGACAAACCTAATGGGTAAGTGGAAGGAACAACTCACTGTCACCTGAGCTCCATGTAGCCAGCCACCGAGAGCTGATCGTATGAGCTGTGACACAGAAGTAAGCACCTGTCTACACTAGACAAATGGATATACTACCCTCACATCCACAGTGGCATCTGTTATTGTTCCTGGAATAAACAATATCCCATGATCCTTCAGTTCTTTATTCACCTTTTATGAGTTACTTTTGGCACATACTAGTGCTGTCAATGGCAAGACTCATTAAGGCATTTTTAAGAATAACAAAAAATGGGAGGGCTCAGGTAGATATATTGTTAAAAATTAGGATTCCATTCTTTGTCCATTATAAACCAAGCTGGGGGCCTTGAAAATAACATTAAACTAAAGAAATATTCACTCTGTGGAAAAACACCCAACCATTTTTCATTTAAGTTGGCCTGAAAGTGAAATATGATGTCACAAATACAGAGTCACTGCCCTCAGTCAGTCCTCTGGGACCACTAGAACCATCAGAACCACCAAGATGAATCTGTGACCTGTGGTCATAGAGGGATGGACACGACCTAAGTCTCTATAATGTATGTGCCCTCGGCCCAGGTTGTCATTGTAAAAGAGAACTGGTTGTCTATTTATTTACCTGGTTAAATAAAAAATTTTAAAAAATGTGTAGGTCCATGCGTGTTCAGAGATGCTGCATTTCTTTACATTAAGTGCTCATTTGAGTCTCTGTTGCCTTTCTGTTAGTTTGAGTCATTTTCCTCTGACATCTGGCATCAACAAGGTATATTCTTCCAGAGAACTGTTGCTCACTGCATACGTTGTCTTTTGCAGACTATTCTCCGTAAACTATAGAGATGGTTGACTGTGAAAATTCCAGTCGATCAGCTGTTTGTGAAATACTCAGACCAGGTCATCTGGTGTCAACAACCAGGTCATGTTCAAAGTCTTGTAAATCATCTTACTTCCCCATTCTCATGCTCGGTTTAAACTTCAGCGGCCATCTTGACTATGTCTACATGCCTAAATGCGAGTGGCCAGTGAATGTGTCTTCTTTCTCAAAAAAATCCAAATGCTTTCAGTTTGAGAGAAATCTGCAGAAAATCTATATCACAACAGAAGAAGCAGACATATGGCTTGATTGTTTCTTACAAGTGCACATGAGTACATCATATTGCTGTTCGTACACTGTTGGGGAATGAAGGAGGACAAATGGTTCACTCTCACTGCAAGACAGCAAGCAGCAGGGTTCATCAGAAAGATGGTTAATTTAGAAAACCCTGGCATGAGCGGAGTAAACACATCAAAATGCACTCAGAGGGACACAGAGCAGAATTACCAGCATCCTATAACATCAGACAACAGCAAAAACTGCCATCTGTTAACTTTGGCCTTAACTTTGTGTTACAGCTGATTTACTTTAAATGTTATCACACTTTGCACATAATATTTCATAGTTTGTTCATTTCCAGTACACATGATCATGTACAGTAATTCTGAAAAACATACTGGACATTGCTACGACACTGATTCCTTAGCAGATTTTATCAATTGACTCTGAGTAAAATTTTACTGCAGACAGAAAACCACTAACTTAAATAGAGCTGCAATAAAGTTGAATTGGCTGTTTCAAAAATAATGAGATATATCAAAGTACTATATACTGAACTCCTTGGAAACTGGCAATTAGCCTACCTGGATAGTGGTCATTCCCATGTCAAGTCCCACCAGTATCTTTCTGTCTAGTAGCTGTGCAATCTGTGGCTCTTCCACCTTCAGAAAGTCCCACACCAGCTCTGTGATGTCCACCTGCCAGTCAGTGCCCAGCATGAAGCTCGTCTGTCCTCGGAAATCCGCTGACTCGGCAACAAAATGGGTTAGGACTCTGACCATGGCGTGCTGGTACTGCAGGGTGCAGCTTCGACCTCGCCTGTCTTCATCGTCCTCATCCTCACTATCCCTCACGGACCTGTCAGTGAAGGAAAAAATAGAAACTGTGGTGTGAGCTCAGAGCTACAGTCGGGTTTTTTACTGATTCTAGCACTCTTTTGAAGTCATTTGACAAAAAATGTGGTGGACACTTATCAGCTGCAGTAGATCAGAACACCTCATGTGTACCTGCATACTGAGTCAGAGTCTGAAATGATCCGTGTATGTACTTAGTGCAGTGTTGGGCAGAGTAAGCAGAAGCAATACTCAAGTAAAAATACTGTTATGTCGTAATGTTAACGACTCAAGGAGAAGTAGAAGTGCAGTACTCATACAAATAAGTGCTTGAGTAAAGATTTAAAAAAAGTTTGGCACAAAACACTACTCAATTACTGAGTAACTTAATGATGTGGAATTTGTTAGAGGAATTTTGCTTCAGTTTTATGGGTTATTGTAATCAAATTTGACTATTTGCTTGACTGTTGTAATTTTTGCTTCTCATTTTGTTGTGTATTGGTTGAGGTTTTTTCAGTTTTCTTTGTTATATTATACAGTTTTATTAATTTTCTTCATTATTTTCTTTTATGGGTTACCGTATTTTGATCATACCTGTTAACCTAATTGTTATATTGTGTATTTTTATGAATCCAATCATCTTCTCTTTACTTTTGCTCATGTTGTTGTGTATTTTGTTAATTTTTAATTAATTAGCTGACTCGTGTTTATTTCATTCCTATTTTCTTCATTTTCTTGATTATTTTCTTACTTTTGTGTTCATTTGTTGGATTTCATTTCCTTTTTTTGGCTTTTTTTTTGGGTTAATTTTACTCCTACTCATTGCAGTGTGGCCAAATGTAACTGAGTAGAGGTACAATTTCCGCCATAAATGTAACCGACTACGAGTAAAAAGTATTCTGTAAAACATGTATTCTCAGAAGTACATTTTTTGGAAAATATTACACAAGTAAGTAAGTAAGTAAGCTTTATTTATATAGCACTTTTCACAGACGTATAAAGTCACAAAGTACATGTAACTGAGTAAACTGTACTTGAATACTACTCACCTCTGACTTGAGTCTCCACTCTGCATCAGTGTGTGGTTTGCCGTATTTTCAGAGCAACTTAAACTAATTTGAATTAATCTGAATGAAATACATACACGGCAGTGTAACTTGTACGGGGATGTTTATTCAGTAAAGGTCAAGAAATGATATAATGTTGTTGATTAAACCTCTAAAAGAAGATCAATCTCTTGCATGGCTGTCATTTTTATCTCTCAGTGTCTTTCTCTCACTGTGCCAGAGCAGCCTGTCTGGTTGCGAATGTGCACACACCTCCTTACTGCTTACTCAATAGCTTCCCTGATTGCTCTGTTGCTAGCAAATCTAATTTTATTACTTTAGGTAACAAATCAGCCAACAGAGGCTTGGCTCTCTCTCACCAGGAAAATTGCTTTGAGTATGATAAACTAGGTTTAAATGGTTATAATATAGCTGCGATATCATTAGATTTTGCCTATAAGTGTTTTTTTTAATTTGCTAGCAAACAGTTTCATAAAAACAACAAATAAAGCACCGTGAGATGTTGAGAAAGCAATGTTTAAATGGTTGATCTGGGAGAATAAATGCTGTTATAGCTCTTCAGTCTTAAAATGGTGCACAGCTGGGACACTTGCAAACAGAAAAGTGCTTTGTCAACATATCTACTCGCCATACATGGTACAGTAGAATTACATCCTTTTTTCAGTGTAATCATTATCATCATTTATTCTTCTGTCTCCCTTGCAGACATATCTACAGGTTAAGATCATGATGAAGGGTAAAAAAAACCTCTTATTTATCTTGCAGTAACCCCCTCTACTTGACTCTGCCTGATTCCCCTGAGAAATCTGACTCCATATGAGCCATGAGAATAAGTGAGCACAGTGAGAGTCGAGGGGGTAAAAACCTCTGCAGAGGAGGTTCTGTAGGACAGACTCCACATGAAACCATGCAACCAATCACAGCTGATGTTAGAGGGTCACTAAGTCAAACATTTATAATATAAGCATATCATTATTTGAATCTAATTAATTAATAGAATCTAAAAATACTACCTGAACATATTTCTAGTACTGGCTAATGGTTGGTCTTGATGTTCTTCTGCTTAAAGTATATTAATAAAGCTGCAATCATGTACCAAGCCTCAAAATAAGGTTTTCATGCAGCTCGGTAGCTGTAGCTGACCAGTTAAAGGGCAACCAAAAAGAGGAAAATAAAAATGCAAATCTGGTATAAAAGCATAACAACTAATTTTAACTAAGCTGTTTTTTAAGTGTGAAAAGAGCAACTTGTCAAATACATGTTCTTATCAAAAACACAACGAGGTTGGCAATTACACATTAATTTTATTTCAAATTGTTTTCCTGTGTCTCCATTCATTTACATATTAAAAGCAGGAAAGATTACATCTTTGAATTATTCTGGTAGTCATAATTGATGGGTCCCCACAGTTGTCAGAAACCATTTTGTTAGATCCTCTTGGATCAGACTGTGAGTGTTTTTTAACATAAGCAAATGTCTTCCATTCATGTTCAATAACTTGACAAATTGATTGCAATGGTTTTCCCGTAATAAGCAACGACACAGCAACTGACTCAGCATTTAAAGTTTATATTCATAAGGACATTTATACATACAGGTATTAGTCAGTTGTAATGGATTTAGGAGTAAACAAGCTGATAGTGAAGTCCAGCCATTTTAGCTCCAGTATAAATCTGATATGCCACTGCTTGTGCAGCAATCTAAAAATCTAATCTAAGGTTAATCTAATAAACAAATCACAGTCACCGCCAAGAATAAGCTGCCTCACAAAGCAATTTTTCTTTCCAGTTCATTCACTTTCAAGCCTACTTCTGACTTCAGAAGAGATGCTGCATATTAATGTGTCATGCTTATTTTTGTTGTGCCCTGTGGATCATGTGCTGTGTTTATTTTGGCATTTTCCTACATTTTATTTTCTGCTATAATTACATGGCGAGGGTCATTTGGACAGAAATAAGCAGCGCTAGTTCTATATATACAGAGGCAGGAGTGACTGACAGTGAGATGTTTTTTTCCTTTCTTTTTCCAAATTTTGTATGGAATTTATAACCAACAGTTTATTTATAGCAAAAAACTTGCCACATACACATATGTATATAGAAAAATGCAATAATAAATACTATAAAGTAACTATGATGCAAATGTGTCAAACATAATAAAATAAGTTAAAAACATTAATATATGCAGTATATCTTGAATGAAGCGTTAAAGGAGTGGTGCATACCTCAGTGCTACGCCTACACTTAGGTTTGCTGTCTTGCAAAGGCTTATCTTGTCCCTTTTTTGACAAGGCTTAAGGAGGGAAGAGGTGAGGCATACACCCTCTGTCAGTCAAAGACTGCGTAAGAAGTGCCTCTGCAACTATCCATGTTTCTCATTTCTTCCTCCCTCTCAGCATGGTCATGACTTTCCAGCGTGGCTGATAAAGGAAGGTCCCACAACTTGTTATTGTAGTTCACTGGCTCAATTCCATTTGGGCTTATGGACAGTGGACCAATGCCCATTTTCACCAACAGACATAATGCTACTTTGCAAGGTCAGGCCTGTTATCCCCTGATAAACAAAGACGGACTAAAGACAGAGGAAAACAAAAGTCTTGCCTGCCCGTCAGCAGTGGTGCTGGCATCCAGAGTGACAATACGAGTTGGCTGTCCCCACTGATAAAGGCGTACCAGCACACAGCTGGGAGAGCAACATCATGGACAAGCCATGGCATTAACTGAATGCTGTACCTCTGTCACTCAAAATAGGAGGGAAACAGGAATAATTAGAGTAGCCATACTGGTGCGTAGGATGACCAAGTCCAACCTCACTGCTTTTCCAGAAGTAATTACTGCAGGTAGATTGATAGCTGCGCCATCACTTGATGGATTTCAACTGTGGCAAAGTAGCACCGCACAGCAGTGTTGGCAAAGGTGCTGCTAGTGATGAGGCCCCTAGAGAGCAGTCTGACCTCCAGACAGCTCTAATAATGCTCTGCTCTACTGACAACTAAGAAGTGCAATGGCAGGCCACCGAACACTATTTGTAATGACAAGCTGTATTGCACAGGTCAGCCATTTTGTTGTTGTTTGTTGCCAGGACCTGTCAATACCAGGGGTGTGCAGTCAAACGTCTCACCATTATCTTCTTATCTGAGGCTGCTGTGATTGAAATCAAATCCCTCTCCAAGAATTCCCTTTAGAACCAATGGTGCTTTTGAAACATGGTCAGAGGTGACTGAACACTCTTATGCAGCAGAATTATATGCTGCAATTATTGTAGTGTTGGAAAGGAAATGAAGTTTTTGTTTGATTCACTGCTTCTATAAAAGCAGGTATTGCCTACATTAACAAATTTAAGAAAAGTTTACCTTTCATCATTTTGGAGGGACGGAAAAAATAGAAATAAAATGTGAAATATTGAAATTTAAACTCCACGCTAGAAAAGAATCTGTGTTTAATCATTACTATCTGTCTTTGGGATACATCTCACAAAAAAGTCCAGCACAAAGCTAAATGGCACTCTAGTTTAATTAATGAAAAGATAGATTCTTGACAGACTCAGCCTTTAGATAAAAAGCTACAGTACTTGAAATAAAAGGGCATCAAGTGCTGGCAGAGTGCTCTAACAGATGGGTGCAGTACTGTACCTCTGATTGGTGGCTGTAATGGGCACCCTCCACCCTTTGATCTGGCTCAGCTCTGTGTCTGAGACCTCAATCTGTAGGGGAAGGCGTGGGATCCACACGGTGAGCTCCAGCTGCGTGCTCAGGTATCCGTAGGTGAAGTTCACCATCATCTTCACTTTGCCCTTCATTTCCTTGCCGTTCACAAAAACATAGTCACACCTGTCAGACACCTGCGTGGGAGGAGAGGGAAGGTTTAAGACAGACAGCATTTAAGTTGAGAACTTTAGACAGCTGCACTAGAGGACTCCACAGTGAATTACACAGTGCAACAGACAGTGTAAAGTGTACGCCAGGCCCTTCAAGTTGATTATAAGGCTTTAGTATACTGAGCCCTCCGTTGATACATTGTTTCTGTAACTACTTTGAACAAGATGAAAGGTTCTGTATCTGCTCCCCACTCAGGTGAAGAGGGTGGTGGTCAACAAGGACATCTTTGAACCTGAGGGAAAACAGGTCGTGGTCTGATCTTCTATTATACTTCTGAATAGAGCTTCACGAAGAGCCAACAGAAGGAAACTAATTAGAGGAGAGCAGTACTCCCTTGATAATATTACCAAACTCAAAGCCATCTGTTTTGCATATCACTTTACAAAAGGATAACCAAGATAGGTTTTACAATAGAAAGGCAACTCCTACTTACTTTGACTCCCCCCCCTCCACCCAAAATTTGATATACGGCCAGAATCTTTATTTAAAAGCTTTGGTAATATGAGCAGTATAAATATATCAGGAGTACGCATAGACAATCTCAAGAGGTATATTCATATCATACTCACAGAGGTGATTAATCAGTGTGTCTTAAACAGAGATAGGATATTTTCTGGGCACTCTGTCAGTCATATTGATCTCATTGTATAGTAGACTACCATGGTTAAAACCAGATGGAACTGGGTCTGGGGAAATATCTTCTTTTTTTCTTTTTTTCTGTTGACTTCCCAGTTATTTCTCCACAGCGAGATAAAACCATAAACAGTCATTCATCATGAGGCTGCAGCAGGATATCCTCTGTGACCGGGAGGGAAACTTTGACAGATTTTTTAGTTTTCTGGGAGATTCTTCATCTCCACATCAGCACTAGAATAAAGACACCAGTAGAACTTAAAACTAAATAACAAAAAACTAAATGCAGGTGGCTTATATGAATATAGCTATCTTGTGCACCTCCACTTGCACTTCATCATCCTTATCATTAGCATCATACTGCTGTCTAGATCAGGCTGTGTATTGTCAGGAAACTGATGATAGCGTACATATTATGGTACAGCGGTGATCACTCAATGTATTATGATAAAATTCAGCACTTTAAAGGTTTAGCGAGTAACATTTAGTGACACTCAGTGGAGCAGGTGCGGATTGCATGACTCTGCTCTCAGTTCACTCTGACCTGCGCCAAAGTCCCTCATTAAAACCATTGTTCTGACCATTCAGGTGCAACGGCAGTAGGTTACATGGTAGTGAATGTGGTTTACTGTTCCATTAAAGGAAAAAAGAAGAGGAGGGCCATATTTGGGAAAAGGAAAAAAAACTGTCTAGTGCCACAAAACATATTTAAAACCTCATATCATACGATACATTTTAGCATATGAACATGTTAACGTCAATTTGGTTATTTAATTCTTTTTTCTTCATTTTGTTTATTAAATTGCTTTATTAAATTTCCAACTTTTGTTCATTTTCTTTGTGTGTTTTTGTGCAATTTATTGATTATTTTGTTCATTTGCTAATTTTAGTTCATTGTGCAGATTATTTTGGTTTATTTTTGTTTACTTTTCTTATTAAGGTGTATTTTTGTTTATCTTGGTGTAATTATTGACTCAGACCTGAATTTTAACACACACTTAAAAACTATTACTAAGTCTACCTGTTACCACTTGAGGAACATTGCTAGAATCAAGGGTTTTCTGTCCAAACAAGACACAGAAAAACTTGTTCAAGCATTCATTTTCAGTAGGTTAGATTACTGTAATGGTGTCTTCACAGGTCTTAACAAAAAATCAATCAGGCAGCTGCAGCTGATCCAGATGCTGCTGCCAGACTCCTGACTAATACCAGGAAACTGGACCACATCACACCAGTCCTAAAATCACTGGCTTCCTGTGAGTCAAATGATAGAGTTCAAAATCTTACTCCTGGTACAAAGCACTAAATGGTCTTGGACCGAAATACATCCAAGACCTATTAGTTCCCTATGAAGCCTCCAGATGCATGAGGTCATCAGGGACAGGTCTACTGTGTGTCCCAGAAGCAGAATCAAACAAAGTGAAGCAGCGTTTAGTTATTCTGCTCCTCACCTGTGGAACAAAATACCTGAATAATGAGGTCTGCACAAACTGTCAACTCATTTAAATCAGGCCTGAAAACATTACTGTTTACTGCAACTTTCTCTTAAATATTTCTGAGCATTTTACTTTTTTTTTTTTTTCATTTTATTTTTTTATAATTCTATTTTAATTTCTGTGAATTTTAATGTATGTTTGATTATGTTTTGATATTACGATGTATGTTTTAATCAAATGAATGTCTTTCTTTTATTCTGTGATTTTCTTAATGTATTCTATGGCTTTTATAAAGCACTCTGAGTTGCCCTGTGTATGACTAGTGCTGTACAAATAAACTTATTATATTATTAAATAAACTTATTATGCTCAGGTTTTCCTCAAATGTTTTTATATTTGATTTTTTTCACATATTTTATCATTTAATTTATTAAATTGTTTTATCTTCTTCATTTTTTATTCTTCTCCCTTTGTAGATTATTTGCATCATTTTGTCTTCATTTTTGTTTAGTTTGCTTCTTTTTTGTTGATATAGTGCTTATTTTGCTCAGTTTGACTTATTTTAATATATTACTTCCATCAATGTCACAGGAGACAATAGAGAGGGGCTCGAGCTCCATGTGGTCCCTGAGCCACAGGTTGCACAGCCCTGTTCTAGGGTGAAAACATAATTATGAACATTCCTGGAATTAGATCTCCCTAAATTACTACAAACGCCTGCACAATGGACCTTTAAAAATGTAAAATAATACATGACGTAATTTTAGAAAATATATAGTGGTATATTATAAAAACAGACCACATTCAAAAAATCTGAGTAAAATGTTTATTCAAATCTCTGACTGCATACCACGCTACTATTGAGTAGTTGGCAGCTAAAAGAGAACAAAGAATAAAAAACTGTCTAAATACATTTGTATACAAATGAATTAAAATAGATAAAAAATACCTCACCTGTTTGTTTAAAATATACTATGCATGGTGCTAAATTAGATTAAGCATATGTTCTTTTCTAATCCAGCAGCAGTGGACTGCGCACTGGCCTAAGCTGCAGACATCTCTAGAAAGCTGAAAGGATGCTGCAGGGCATCCTTCAAGGCTACAGCCAACCATCAAAGAACTAATGGTAAGTAAGTACTGCACGAAGTCTGTGTTCTTCAGTGGGTGCATTCGGGATCAGTGGATATTTGCTCTATGTTATTAAAGCCAGAAAAGATTACAGAACATACAGCAGCAGAAAATTGCCCAGACTCTGCTGCTGCTCTACAGTGCAATGTAACACAGACTGACAGGGACACTTAATGAACCTTTTGAACATTTCTGCCCGGGTGGGGTAAGTTCCCTCGCTACAGTCAGTCATGGAGCACGCTGGGGCTCTGTCAGGGCTCCCTGCGTGAGGGTGTGTTTGAACTGATAAAGATGTCAGAAGGGTCCCTACTACTTATCAGCCCTCATTGTTCGACTCTTTGCCTCTCACTACAGTCTGCTGAGACTGAAGTGCCTTTGACAGTTCTTTGGTCTCTGACTTTTCTCGTAAGCTGAATCTCTACAACCTGTCTGCACGAGGTTGCAGGGATGATAAGGTCTGAGCTTGACGTGAGGCTAATTGACCATATCCTGTATGGTTGATCAATAAAAATGGATACTGTTGACAATGATCTTTTATCTTACCAGACATATTTCCCTTGACATTCACACAGAGCTCTAGACAGGTAGTTTACTCTTATTTCTCTCCCTTTGAGAAGCATGTGGAAATAAGCGTGGGATTTATTAACATACACTTCTGCTACAGTGTGTCTTGTGACAGGGAAATTAACAGCCTGCTGGCATTTCTTCAATCTATTCCTCAGCGATGTAGACAGAAACAATTATTGAAAACATGGCAGCTGACATCCAGGCTTCTGCACACATTACACTGATGTGCTTACACTTTCCTGCTGCGGTATATTACTGGTCGATGCAATGCCAAATCAATATTTTAACATGTAGAGACACCCCGTGCTTAACCAGCAGCACTATTAACTCCTCATACACCACAACCAAGTTATGTGTTGTGGTGAGACTGAGACCATGAATTACATACTCTGTGTCATTCTGATTCACAAACTCTCATAAATGTCCAGGAGGATCCACTGCTACATTAATCAGACACATTAGGCAACTAACGGGAGAATACTTACAGAGAACATTAAGACTGTCTCTGGATCTGGCCCAGGAAATTAACAGCTCACCAGACAGATATAATCCACTGCAGATATGAGCAATGGGAAAAGTGAGCACAGGGGTGGTATGGGCATATCTCTGGTTTGTAGACAGATTTGGCTTGACATAAAAAAATTAAACTGCCCTTACCACTCATATCAATGCAAGAGGAGGATCTGTGTATATTCAAATACCCCCCCCCCCTTCCATTTTATCAACACTTTAAATAATCCAATCACCGCGTTATGTCATTCATAGATACCACTGAGATTTGCTGTGGGAACTCATGAATACACAGCTGCGTAATGAACTCACAGCAAGAAAAGTTCTACAAGCATTATGATTTGCCCCAAACTCACGTGTCAAAATGCTGAACGTGTGCATAACAAATAATGAAGTCAGATCTTCATTTCTGCCTACACATGTCAGACAAAATTTCTTTAAGCTAAACAAATCTCCAAAGAAGATTTTTGAAAAAGAATGTGTTTTCTTGTCACTGTAAGTCAAATGTGCATGGTTATTCATTATTTATGTTTGATGCCACTCTCTGTTTACTTATTACCCATTCTCCAGGTTCAAATTAAATAAATGAATTATGTTTACATACATAGTTGCAGGCTAAGATTAGAAAAGAGCCAAGATACTCATTCCTTTAGAGAGTAGGATGAATACTTTAACCCCAAGATCCCACAGGCAGGGCTGTGGATGACACTATTTTTCATAGCATAGTATTTTAAATCAACTTTAACTACAATTTAATTTTTGTTCTGGAACTTGTGTAAAAACATGCTCAATACACAGTACAACTAATGATTAAGTGCATAAAATATCCTGTTTATCTAACATCACATCAGAATTTGCTTCACTGCTTTATTCTTTTTCATCTCAACAAATTCAAGGCGAAAAATACCAGAGGGCAACGTTTGGCACTGCAAGCAGCTTTTTCCAGATATTGTGCAATTTTTCAACCACTTTGGACAGGAAACAGGCCATGCACACTTTTGTCTCTTTTTCTGTTGAGTCTTTCTGTACATAATTATGAGTCATAGGATTCTTCTGGAGTCTGACTTGTGCGGAGCAAAGAGCAAACCCACTGGTGCTAGGGCACGACTTTGTCACATTGTAAGGGACTTTTTCTCTGTAGTTCCTGATGCCCCAGGTTTGAAATGTGCTCTAAAAATAAAAGAAAGCTCAAGCACCCTGCCAGCAGTTGCTGCATATCAAACATGCGCTTTCATATTTTTTTCTGGTATTTGTTTATTCTTTCTGAAGAATTTATATGGATGAGCTAAACATGGAAAGTCTTCAGTCTGTCATATTTTTTAATATTTATAGGTTTCACATAGTGTCTGTAAACCTGCACAAAGTTTTAGTAGCATCATTCACACAGCACAAATATTTGTTCCGTAAATTATTGATTGGTTTCACTTGATTAGTTGTCCAAATCAAATGTCAACATACTATTACTGCAAAGTGGCTGAGGTAAAAGGTAGGTAAAAGACTATGTGGCCACCTTTACACTCATTTTATAAATAACACAGAAAGTTGACAAACTAGACAAAAATAACAATGCAATAAAACAGAAATACTCAAGAGCTTCAGGTTACTTAATGAGTAAATACTGCATATTTGTACATTACATCTGTTCTTGGTGCTTGTATAAAAGCATTCTGAACATTTTGCCTATTGTGAAAATGTTAATTTAACCTCTTACACCCCAAATTGTCTCCAAATTGGGGAGAGAGCAATTGGGAGACCCTCTTGCAGCTTCTCTGCAACAAAATGCAATATAGTCACATTGCCTATTAAACAGGAGAAACTCTGTAACAAGCACATATAAGTCATATTTAATCACACCATACACAATTCCAACATCAAATATCGAAACTCTACAAAGAGGCCTAAAAAAAGGCTAAGGATTAGGAGGTTTTTAAATTCGGTTAATGTTTCCTTTTTACTGACCTTGACCACGTCTTCGTCTGTGGAGCCACATTTGACAGCCTCAGAGACATCAGTAACAGAAGCATCTATTCCAACAGTCACCACCTTCACCGGTACGGCCACTGTCTTCCCAGTCAGAACAGCTGTGTTCAAAATCTCACAGTCCTGGAACAGGAGGGAGAAATACAGATCAGAACTTAACAATGTTACAGAGCTGAAAATGAATAGAAAGTGCTGTGGAATCGCTAGTGCGTGGACAGCTCATGAATGAAGGCTGCTTCATGGCGCAGGGCGATCACATTCTCTGTGACACTTGAACATACACGTCTTATGTTATTTTCATTTTGTCAGGTCCATTCTAACATTGTCACTCCTCATCGTAACATTTTAACTTTAATTTTCTTTAGTTTGAAAGGTACAATAATTAACTCAAGGGCCTCATGCAAGAAAAATGCCAGCTAAACATCACATCGTGTCCAAAGCACACAACATCCATTTCTCCCCAAAAAGACCAAAATACTGTTTAGTCAGACCGCAGTCCACATTTTCACTGAGTGATGGTCCAGCCCACATGCCCCAAAGCCTCAGTGTAAAAGCCAGAAGAATAAGGCTTCCTTATGGCACAGTGAATTTGAACTGGCATTTGTGGCTTTAACCCTGTATTTTGATGTTTAACAAAGGTTTGCCACAGTAATCTCGAGTCCATGTGTTTCAATCCACTCTGGATGAGTAACAGTTCTTGAGCCGGTGACTTCTGAAGGATTGGAGATCACAGATGTTCTGCTTAGACTTGTCCCCTTGTATTTTATGCACTAAAATACATTCCAATTCTTCACAAAACTGATCTGCACTGTAGAATGTAAAATATCCAAATCCTATGTTTGTTTGAGGAATTTTGTTTTTAAATATTTTCATCACATACTGTATTTGTTAACAAACCAGTGATCCATCTTTGCTCCTAAAGAACTAAATCTCTTCTTGAATGCTCCTTTTGCATCAAGTCGTGAACAAAAACATGTTCACATCCCAGAACTGTTGTTTACTCATTTCTAATAACTCTAAATTGTCTTACTCCATTTTTTCTTAAACATGTTGCAGATATGAATTTGAGGAATGGGTGTTTATTTATGAATAAAATGTACTGTAGATAACCATATTGTCTATAATGCAGTATTGTAAATACACTCACCATTATGACCACTAAGTGACATGGTCATAATGTTGATTATACTGTGTAGCTCCAGTGGCTTTTGTCAGTGGGAGGATGTATTAGGCAGCAAGTGAACGTCTAGTCCTCAAAGTTGTTGTACTGAAAGCAGCAAATTGTCCAAACTAAGTAAGAATGTGAGCAACTTTGACAAGGACCAAATAGCGATGGTACATTACTGGGTCACTGCATCCAAACCTAAAGATTTTGTTGGGTGTTCTAGTTGGCAGTGGACAGAACCCCAAATGAAGTGGTCTAGGGATGAACAACCTATTTGTTAAATGTGTTGGAAAAACAAGCTACTGTACTGTAGAGTGATGAAGGTTCAAGCTATAGCTTACAGGATTTGATGTGCCACAAAATATCTAATGTGTAATATACTGCCAGTTATTACAGCGGTTTTCAGAGGTCTCAGAGGTTTCAGAGGCATTAACAGCAGGAATCTACAAAACATTATGTGGTAGTAATGTTTTGTTTCATTAGATTGTGATCAGTTTTCTTTCCTTCCTCATGAGTTCTGTCCACTGCAGGACCAGGACCACCCAACAACATCCACAGTTTTGGAGATGCTTTGACCGAGTTGTCTCACAATGTAGCCCTTGTCTAGGTTGCTCGCATCCTTACGCTGCCCAATTTGTCTCAAACACACCAACTTCAAGGACTAAATGTTCACGTGCAGCCTCATGTATCTTACCCACTCACAGGTGCCATTGTAAAAAGATAACTGACATTATTACTGCTTTACCTGTCACTTTTCATAATGTTATGGCTGATCAGTGTACATTTTAATATTGTCATATTTCTTTATTTATATTTTCCATACTGTTGCAGCTATTTATTTTGGAGGTTAGGTCAGAATCAGGTCAGAATCACTCATAAATACAGTAGTGTCAGCCAGAATTGTTCTGGCAAAAGGCAAATCGTTTCAGATTTCTTTTATTTTTTTAGTGTGTGCTCTCACTTAATTTTCATGTAGGCATTATAGTTTGATGGTTAATCATCTAATGTGAAGTATTATTAAAATTAATTGAATACATTGCTTTAATAACCTCACTATTCAGACAGTGATACAGCAAACGTAACTACAATTATGTTATGGATGGGTAGTTGTCAAAAATGCAAGCTGGTGGATATTTGTGACTAATTATTGCCACAGGATAAATA
The DNA here is from genome assembly GCA_029823295.1 of Pseudamia nigra. NCBI lineage: Eukaryota > Metazoa > Chordata > Actinopteri > Kurtiformes > Apogonidae > Pseudamia > Pseudamia nigra. Next base: position 21,201 of record JAQQAE010001721.1, read on the forward strand.
GAATACTGAGATATATTTCATGAGGGACAGTTACATGGACAGTTTGAGTGTACTGTTGCCTATTTGCTAATCCAGTTTTCACTCCCTGAATCCATAGTAATTCTCTATCTTTGCCGTCTCTGTAGTTGTGATTATTATTTGTTATGCATGTGTAATGTGCATGTGTAATTCCCTAATAGAGTACTGCCAAGAGACATTTTCAGCTCTGCCTTGTTATCACCAAGTGTACAGTATGTTTTATCAATTACCTTGTTAACTGTGAAACCCACAGATCCAGGAAACGTGATGGCCCAGTAATTTCTATGAGTTAAGTTCTTAAGGTGCTCTTGATAACGTTCTGAAGCACATAGAGCCAAAAGCATAGACAAGTCACTGCTACCCTGCTAAATTAACCACCAAAAGATCAATAGAAAGACACTATGGGCTATGGGAAAAAAAACTAAACTTAAATTAAACAGAATTACAAGGATCAGTTTAATCTCAGTTTTTATTCACAGACAACAGATAGGAGCAATCAAACAAGTATCACAGCTCTCTCATCAGCAAATCACATACAGCGTCTGTTGACAAAGGCTTTAAGAGATGTGAGATTATCAGACCTGAGTGTATACTACTACATCCACATAAAAGCAGCAGTACACTTCTAAAGTGTTTCTGTTTTTGAGCTTTGTTTGGTGAACAGAAGACTGTGCACTGGTGATAACCAATGGCTTTATTACAGGAATTCATTTTCAAGGTAAAAATCATAATTGATCACTGATTTGAATTTTGTGCTTCTAATGCCATCAGTTCTATGGTTTAATTTAAATTGTTTCATATTTTCTATTTCATCAAGTCTGCATTTCCAAATTAAAAAACTGTTTAGAAACTATTTTTTGAATGCTTCGGCTGCTGTTTTGAGAAGGCAAATGGTTAAATATGGGAGGTTTCTTTGTGAAAATGTGTGATAAATTAAATGTTATTAATTAGGAAACTCCAAATGAATTCTTATGAATGGCTTATTGGCGATTCAACTCTAAAACTGATTGAATCCTGCTTTAAAAAAACTGTTGAAAGCCTTGGACAAGAAACCCCTTTCCTACCAACACTGCAGCATCTTTGTCAAATACAACCTTCTTAATTTCACCAATTTAAAAATGGTTTGGCACCTCCAGCAATGACTGACTTTATCAAACAGAAGTGTGTTCGTGCTAGGTCAGTGGATGAAAACTGTGTCTGTGGCTACAATCTGAGTTACTTACATATAAATGTTCATTAATATGTACCGACCCTTCTCTCAATAAATTCATGTAAGAAAAATTAAGGGTAGATAAATATTGTATAAACTAAAATACCTCTTACACACTGTTTTACCTGCATTTGTCCTAAAGAAAAACATCACACATCAAATTATTAGACGTTGATTTGGACTGTAATCAGTTGCCTCATATTAGTTTTGTGCCATAGAATATTATTTTCAGTAAGTTTCATACAATCTGTGGGTGTACTGTATGTATACGTAGCTATAGCAACCCTATAGCTTTAATTAGGTACTGGACTTGCCGTGTTGCAGCAATACTCTTAGTGAGTGAAGTCTGAGGTCTAGACAGCCGTTTAAGTCCAGTGGCATAGCTTTATTACTCTGAACAGAAATCTTAACCTTTCATTACACATACACACAGCATTGTCACAGCAGATAATTGGGGCCAATTAAGATAACTTTGAGGTAACTTTTGCGCTCTCCTGTCACCCATGCACAGTGGATTTTGTCTTCTACGTATTCAGCCAGAAGAAATTGCACTTCAATTACAAAGATTGCTGCAGAATCCTGGGCACCATAATAAATAGCTGCCATTTCAGTCAAAGGGAATTTGTTCTTCCGCACTGTACACTGAACATAGCTTTCTTGCTTCCAGGGAACTAAAAAGACTTTTTCTAATTGTGCAGCATGACAAAAGTCAATGTAAGCTGTTTTCATTCTGCTATTGGAAAGTTCCTACACAAAATCCCTGCACTGATTTCCTTAATTCAATGGGCAGCAACCCCTAGACACTCTTTACTTCCTGCTCAGTACTGAAGTCAGTAGTAAAGACATGTCTGTGGAATTCTATTGAGATAGCTACTATTATTATTTTTAAACAGAAAACCCTAACTCTTGAGAAATGCCTGTTGAATAAAATGTCACACTCATTTACAGTAATGCTACTAAACCTGACAAGCTTAGACAGGACCAATCTACTGTGTCTGACTTCCTGTCACCAGATTAATGTGTATTCAAGAGTCACCAGGGAAGCACACACTATTTGTACACTGCTCTGTGGACTTGGTTTGTGGAAACTTTCCCTTGCATGTGTGAGCTTGAGCATCAGAGTCATTCAGAAAAAGAGAAAAGGGGGATTAAGTTTGCCTGAAAGGCGTCCTGTCATTTGTAAGCATCAATTACTGAGTCCATTCAGCTCTGGAGTGAAATGATTATTAGTTGAGCCAAGAGATACCAATGAATCACAAAAAACACTTAATCTTCAAATGGCTTTTCATTACAATTTTATAGACTGTGACAGTGTTATATAGCAATATAAACCCCTCTCAGTGTGCCACCGACTTTGATTCAATTCCCCCTAAAACCAGGGGTTGCTGTAAATTAATTTTGTGTCTGCTGGGATTCCTCCATTTCCAGAGGGTCGTCTATAATACATGATGGGGTAAATGGTTAGGACCTGGTGAAAGCAGAACTTAATGCTAGATTACAGCAGCTGGAGATGACCCAGCAGGTTTAAAGCAGCAGAGATCAGGGCCTGGCAGTAATAAGCCACAGCAGGATCCCACAGTGATGTATCAGTGGCCTAACACTCAGACAAAGACTGCACAATTAAACACAAAATGGAGACAGTGGTGCACATCAGCAGTGTCAACTTAGAGAAGGTGAAATGAGATATGGGTCTGCAAAGCTGGGAAAAATTAGGCTATTACCATCAGACAATTACCTGATAAAATGTTTTTTTAAATCATTAAAGAGAAATATTTTGGCTTTAGTGTGTGATTTCTGTCAGTACTGTGGTTTGATTTAAGGCTATTGAAAAATACTGCTATTGAAAAATTGGATTTCTCACATTTTATGTAGGGCTGTGAAATGATTAAAATTTTTAGTCTGATTAATCACAGGGTCACTGTGGATTAATTTCGATTAATCACAATTAATACCCATTTGTTGTTTTTCATTTTGT
>JAQQAE010001722.1:0-24402 GCA_029823295.1 Pseudamia nigra
ACCAGACACAAACGTCTGGACCTCGTCGTTGGACACGGTGTGGATTTACACGTTGCCATTGTCGATTAATACAAGTACCGTATACAAATATACGGTCGATTTTGCTCAGTTTTTAGAAATGGCACAGTTCCTTGTTGTGTGGGTCTCTCTCGAGACGCATCCAGTGATGCCATGCCCTAGCCAATCAGAGGCCTGCAGTCTGCATACGTCATGTTTTCTATTGAACTCAGTTCGCTTGGAACCCCGGCCAAGCAGGTACTAAAAAAGTACAGTACCTGGTACCAGGTACTAATGGAAATACTCCCAAAGTGAGCTGAGTCGAGCCGAGTAGGTAGTACTGGAAAAGCGGCAATAGTCCCTGCAGTGTGTCCTGGGTCTTCTCCAGGGCATGCCAGGAACACCCCACCACCATCCAAACCAGATGCCCTTGCCACCTCATCTGGCTCCTGTCGATGTGGAGGAACAGTGGCTGTATTCTGAGTCCCTCCCAGATGACTGGACTTCTCACCCTATCTCTAAAGGAGAGCCCAGCCACCCTACGAAGGAAGCTCAGTGTGGTGGCTTGTATCCTGGATCTTGTTCTATCGGTCATGACCAAAAACTCATCACCATTGGTGAGGGTAGGAATGTTGATTGATGGGTAAATTGAGAGTTTTGCCTTTCAGCTAAGCTCCTTCTTCACCACGGTGCAGACAGATGCATCAATCTGCCTGTCGATCTCTTGTTCCATACTTCCCTCACTTGTGAACAAGACCCCAAGATTCTTGAACCCCTCCACTTGAGGCAGAACCTCATCCCCAACCTGGAGGGAGTACTCCACCCTTTTCTGTCTCAGAACTGTAGCCTCAGATTTGGAGGTGCTAATTGTCATCCCAGCTGTTGCCTGTGTGCCGCTCCAGTGAGAGTTGTACTGTAGTTCACAGCCTGATGGAGCCAACAGAACCATATCATCTGCAAAAAGCAGGGACCCAATCCTGAGGCCACCAAACTGGAACCCCACAATGCCCTGGCTACACTTAAAATGTTCATAAAAAGTATGAACAGAATCAGTGACAAAGAGCAGCACTGGTGAGGTCCAACCGACTTATTGTCGACAATGCTCTGACATCTGGCATATAGGGACCAAACAACCATTATTAGTGCATCCGGCACCCTGTATTCCTGGAACACTCCCTGTATTCCTGGAACACTATACCATTTGACAGTTGAACTAGCAGAAATACAAGTTGTCCTTTTGTCCCAAACAAAATATTTGTCGTCAGAAATCTTGCGCCATAATAACAAAACATACAGTACAGATAATCACTCTATAAGAACATATAACACTGACTCCCCTACCCAGCCCTGTACATGAATACAAATGACCAGTTGTGTTTATTCAGAGCTGCAGAGGCAGATGGGACAAAGCTTGTGCCAAAGTGAGCTTTTCTCCATCTCCATCACTGTCTTGTATCTATGACCGGATGGTAACAGCCTGAGAAATGTATTCAGGGCATGATCAGTGTCATTTGTGATTACTTGTAGAGACGTGCTGGCACTGTCGTTCATATTTGTCAGACGACGTGCATATGTAATTGCAGACAATGGCCCAAGGTCTGCTATCCTCTGAAAAAAAAATTACTCAACATTGTTAATCAGTTTTATTACTTACTGTACAGTCACATATATGTTAGAGCACAAAAGGCAATGGTTCTTAGGTCTGTAACTCCTGCATTGACACTAGAATCACCATCAGGTCAATTTTACCTGCACCTGCTTTTCAATCATGCATTAGTCTGCTTCGGTACAATATTAAAACTTCTGAGTATGACTTCCTAAAATTGTGTTGTTTACACTCCCTTTTGTTAAAAACAGTCCATAAAATATGAACATCTCCGTATACCGTAGACTGTATTTAAAAGATCAACAAACCCTCTGTGATGTTACACGTAGGTTTCTAGTGAGTGCATTGGAAGCTGATGTGGGCTCCACCATACTGGCATGAAATGGTCAAAACCTCTGTCTGATATGCTTTTTAAAACTTCTATGTCCTTAAATTTGTGTAAATATCAGGCTCTGGATCATCTAAAGAAAAAAACACATAACCAAACTACTGTATATCAGCCAATAGCAGATCAGTTTGCCAAGGCAGAGTTAGCAGATCACCAATTCAGACATATCATTTTAAATTACACAAACAATAAACCATATGCAACAAAAAATATTAAAATAAACAAGCCTGGTTTTTACTTGCAATGTTTAGCAAATATTACATTTAACTCATTTTAACATACAACCCCAGTTCCAAGAAAGATGGGATGTAAATAACATGTAAATAAAAACAGAATGCCTTCATTGCCGGATTTTTCAATCCATGATGCAACAAATGTTTTCTGTTGGTTCAAGGTCTGGACTGCAGGCAGGCCAGTTCAGCACCTGGACTCTTCTCCTGCGAAGCCATGCTGTTGTGATAGATGCTGTATGTGGTTTAGCATTGTCTTGCTGAAATATGCAAAGCCTTCCCCGGAAAAGATGTTGTCTCCATGGGAGCACTAATGCATTTTACACAGCATCCCAACTTTTTTGGAATTGGAGTTGAAACTCTTATTTTCAACCCTTTCATGAATCTTTTACTCTGTGTGTGAACCTTTTTAGCATTGTTTTTATTCGTATACATTGCATCAAGGTTTTAAGCATCTCTTTTTATGTTTTTCAGCCACATTAGCAACAGATCACAGCTTAGCTCAGACTGGCACAGAAGGCAAAACCCCATGTTTCTGGACACTTGAAATGCACGTTCGTAACCAGAAATGAAGCATGCCCAGCAGTAATCTCAGTATATTGTCATACCATGGTTCATTTCTGACTGTGAACATGTCCAGAAACATTGGGTTTCGCTCAGTGAGAGGTGTCTTTTAGGGCCATAAGATCATAACATTTTGAAGTTCATTACTGGCTGCTGCATTTCTCACATCTCTCACACGAAGCTGAGAATGCCCGACTTCTTTTGTTCTGCATGAAGTAGGACCGAGTGTGCCTAAATTAATTGACAATGTTTCCTTAAGTGGCTGTGAGAAATCGCAGAATATGTCAAAGAAAAGTTTTCACTGGTTCAGTAACATTAAGCAGAAACTTCACAGTAAGTGTTTCTCTCACTGTTGCACCGGAGTGCTTAGCCAACTGACAAGCTAAAAAAGAACTGCATCATTTGAAAAGTGTGTTAAAATTTTGCACAAGAATAATCGGAGGATCAACTGCAATTTCACATTAGTGTATTTACCTCGTTAAATGCAAACATTACATTGCTAGCCAGGCTGTCATAATGAATAATCCATGAAACCTAAAGCATGTACATTTTCAGTTTAAATAATGATAGAGGATGATCCTTGAGTGAATGAGAATATCATAGTGGAAATCATACTAATTTCCATCCATATCTAGAGTCTTTGCTATGTAATGTAATATATGCAGTTTGACAGACACCTTTATTACAGCCGCCCTACAGTATCATTACCGCACACTGTCGTGCCATACATTCTGCATTTATCTTCCCTCTACTCGACTGTGATCAACAGCTTATCTGACTCCATCTGAATCATCACACTCATGCTCTGCTAGTAAAGATTAAAACACACCACATTTGCAAATAACATCGATTCTCATCCGTTTATTTAAGGCAGAAAATCCATTACTACAGCCTGCATATATGAAATTAAATATTTAAGGAACAACCCTCATTAACTGAAGGTAATTACAGGGGAGTAATGGTTGACAATTAAAGTAGATAATTATGTCTAGCAACAACTACAGTACAGTCAAGTGGTAAAATCAAGCATTTTTTATGTTTTTGTGATTGGACACAACTTGTCTTTCAGTCGTTTTTCTTTATTTGTATTCTTTTCAACATTAATTCTGAAGTCATCCAAGCATTAAATAACCCAGAATATTTTATATGTTTTACACTTCAATGTGTATTTCAATTTGCAGGTCTGCCTTGTCAGAAGTTAATTTCTTCACTTCTTAATGTGTTTTCTTAAGGTGGATACAGAGTCAATAGCTCTATTAGTGCTTCTGCACTTACGGCACAAATCCATACTGTGAACATCAGTCAATCATAAAAGTCTCTAGAACTCTGAATGTTTCCCCAACTGCAGAAGACAAAACCATCTCTTTCTGAGGTGTGGTTAATTGGAGGTTTCTGAGGATTGTAATTCTAAGCCATCTTTCATGGGATGGTTGTCATGAGAACCACTTTCATCATAGCATTTGATGGTTTGTCGACTGCACTTGTGGACACATTCAAAATTCTTACGATTTTTTGGTTCGTATGACCTTCGTTTTTTAAAGTACTGATGAACTGTGTTTTCTCTTTATTTAAGAGTTTAGTAATACATATTTGTCCAGTAGTTTGAGGTGTTGACTCTGTACCCAGTACCAGGTTTCCTCTGCACAGGACAACTGATGGTTCTGTTGGGTTTACGCTCTGTATCGTCATGAGGTCTCGGCCTCGAATTGAGATAATTGGTGATTATGATTGGCGCTGTACAAATAAAGATTGAATTGAATTGAATTGAATTGAATTGAACTGAATTGAATTGAATTGAATTGAATTGAATTGAATTGAAGCACAATACGGAGGCTGAATACCTCATGAATCTGATGAGAGAATGTCATGAGTCTGCAAAGCTGTCATCAAAACTACACTACTTTGGCTACTTTGGACAATCTAAGATCTAAAACATGTTCTTGGTTGTTTTAATACTTTTTTGTTCAGTACATAATTCCATGTGTGGTCTTTCACAGTTTGGATGTCTTCAGTATTAACCATTAATGCATGAATTATGGACAAATTTTCAGCCTTGTGGTTCTTCCAAACTGATTTTGATGCATGTAGGTAAGTTTAGTGAAATACAATTATTATTATACTTTAGTTACTAGTTGATGATGTGTAAGAAAAATTGTGACTCAACCAGATGTCTTAAAAGTTTTGTTTTTTGTTGTTTTTGCTCATTTTTTTAAAAGCGTTTCCTTCATCATTTGGTTTATTTTTGTTCATTTTTCTTCTTTTTCCCTACATATAATTCGGTTCATTTTCTTGATTGGTTTGTTCAGTTTTCTTCTTATTAGGCTCATTTTTCCTCTGAATTTGTTTGTGTTTTCTCCATTTTTTTATTTTGTTCATTTTTCTCTTATTGATTTTACAATTTTGTACTTATTGCTTCTTGTCTTGCTCCTTTTTCCTGAATGTTTTGATAATTTTAAGTGAAAATACTGTCTTATTGCATTTTGCTTTACTTTTTCCTTAATTTTTAAATTATTATATATTTACTGTCTTTACTTGATCCTGTCCAGAGTAGTGAACACCATGCATGAAAGGGTTATAAACATAAAGAAAAAACACTGAAGAGAGAAGGTGTATCTAAACATTTGACTGGGAGTGTCCATGTACACATATTATTACCTCCACCAAGGAGGCTATGTTTTTGACTGAGTTAGTTAATTTAGCCACAAATACCACTCAGAAAATTTAGCCAAAAAATATAGGATAATATCATAGTAGATTCTATCAAACCACAAAGTTTGATCCAGATATGGAGAATATTCTGGATATAGTGATCCACAATGCTTATACTGTACTTACAGGGGTTGAAGAAAAATAGCTACCGTAAGGTAAGAAATAAAGCTATAGACACGTAACTGGCACCAAATTGTAGTGTAAAGTCTGCTGACTCAGTAATGTGCCCACGGATTTGACGTATCTTCAACAATTACAGAGCTAGACCCAGAAGAAAATTGCCATTATAAGAAGTATTAAACAAATAATCAAATAACATGAGATCTGACAATTTGTTTGGCTTTCTCATTTTTTTTAATTGTCGTATCCCACTATGAAGAGAAACTGAGCTGCCATGGTGGCGGTCTATGCTCTGAGTGTTCTGTAGTCGTGGATGTAGTTTGTGAGACAGTAAGTTGCCTTTCAAGGATTTCTTAGACATTCTTAGGATTCACCAAATACTGTGACTGGATTTGTTTCTCCATGATTTCTAATTTTGTGTGGCTAAATCTTGATGTGGAAGCACTATTTATGTCATAAACTGAGCCAAAAAGTAAGCCAGATAAACGATAATGTTTTCAACATTCTATATTTTTCTCTGATATTATAAAGCAGGGTAAGTTTGGACATATGATAATAACCACATATAGGGGCTTATTAAGGGCACTACTAATGAGCAACAGCATTTTCTCTACGGTCATAGTTTAATAGCTTACGACAATGTTCTTGCCTGAAAACAATCTTAATATAAATATACCCTTCAGCTTTGTTTCTACTTGTCATCACCTGCCAAAAACCCTAAGTAATGGGTCTGTTTTAAAGATACTAATAAAGGAGGATAATAAAAGAAACATCCAGTGTTATTTTTAATCTTTTAGGGGAACGTTGAAAGTTTTATAACCACTACCAGGGTTTTACATAATTCAAACAGGCCATATTAAATGTAGATTAATTGCCAAGGTCCCTACTTAATTCAATAAAATATAATTTTCCTAATGTTTTATTTAATACCACTGTATAATTAATTAAATCACCACCACTTCATTTAAAAGCAGTGACACAAAAGCCACAACTCACTTCTTTTTTACTACATTACTACTATTAAATGTGATTTCACCATTTTGAACAATAGTAAGCTATTTGGAAAGATTTAATTGACTTCTCAAACATTTTCTTCCACCTCATCCAAAAAAATCAGAATGCCCCCTCATTGATTTCAGCCTGTGTTGCCTTGGGCGAGGCCTCGGAGCCCTGCAGTATAGTCATGGTAGAGGAAGCTGGGGCCAAGGGCTGAGGGCAGTCGAATCGGAGGCCCCCAGGCTGATGGCTCTGGGCAAAAGCTGAAATGCCTGGACCAATACGATATAAGACCGCAGGCCACGGGTCTTGCATTAATTAGCAAGTAGGGGTTGAGAAATTGCTTTTAGAGAAGAAAAAGGAGTCTGTGGGGATTGTCATGAGATTGCCTTGAATGGGCCCTGGAGGTTTCTCGGTTTCATGGTGAGGGAGGTTTAGTTACTCTTCCCCTTCTGCTGCCTGACACTGAGAGCACATAGTCTATGTCCTGTCCATTGTCTTTTAATGCACTTTTCCTGTTCTTCTGGAACTTGACTTGAAATATACATGAACACTACACATTTGCGCACACATAACACAAAGACAGAATGTGCACAGATTTACTGAATGATTTTTGTGTTGTATGTTATGCTCATACTAGTACAAAAGTCATGACCTACTGTTTTGTACAATCAGCTATTGATTTTGCCTCAGAGGTCCATTTGAATTCAACATGGAGTCCATGACCATGAAATATAAATTGTGTACGGTATTAACTTTTTTTATTGTAAGCTGCATAGCCTTCTCCCCTCTGTAGCTCCTTATGATGAAGAAATTGTGCTACCACTATTATACTAAGGTAGAATTATTGAACTAACAGAGGCTTTACACACAGTAATCTGGAGTTCGTAGTCCACAGTTTCACTCAACATCCTTGTAATTATATCACTTACATATCTCATATACTTCATATGGCTCTTGCAGGTATAGCAAGAGTGTTCCTTCTCCCTTACCAGCACCTAAAAAATATACTACACAACACAAAAACTGCAAACTTCTCATGATGAGAATGCAGATATGTGTTTTAAAGTACATAATGCATCATAAATTATTATGAACTAATATAAACTAATAATCTAATATAAACTTGCTATGCTACTAACATTTTTGCTAATAACAAGATAGTTAATGTGAGTATTTGAGTATTAACATAAACTGTTAGCAGCATTTATATTTTATATTTCAATTTTTCTGTTAATGTATTACACTTGAGCTATATTGTAATATGATATTTTGGTACATTCTGTTTTTCCAATATTTTGTTACATTGTAACTTTTGTTGTATTCTGACATGGAGCAACTGTGACCGAGCAATTTCCCCTGGGTTTAATAAAGAATTCTGATTCTGAGTCTGATGGCAGCAGGATGGTACAGTAATTAGCACCAGTGCCTCACAGCAAGAAAGTCTCGGGCTCAATCGATGTGTGGCGTTTGCATGTTCTGTGTGTGTGCGTGGGTTCTCTCTGGGTAGTTGGACTTCCTCACACCATCCAAAAACATGCACTAATGGGATAATTTGTCACTTTGCCCTTCGCTGTGAATGTTCGCGTGACTGTTTGATTGCCTCTGTGTCTGTACTGTTATGAACTGGCGACCTGTCCACGCTGTATACTATCTTCAGCTGTTATAATCTCCGCCATAAAAATATCCATAAAACCATGGTTTAGAAACAGATTTGTTTCATGCTGAGCCTTTTAATCCATGTCATGTCTGAAATAGGTGACTAAATATGTTTTCTTCTTCTTCCCTTTCCTATGTCTCTCTTTTGCTTGGGTATTCAAACATCTGTTCGTATGGACTCCTGACAGGTAAGCAAGATTTATATCAAATAAACTTAGCTGTGATTAAATCAATAATGCTGCAGAATTGCATAGGCTTATGTTAGATAAATTCACACCTGATTATATGTACCAACGGCTGATCATTTATTTACAAAAAAATCCATCTGTCCACATCAGGTATTAGTTAAAAGGAATGCAGAAGTATTTGGCAAGAATTCACACAGAGGTCCTCAGAATCCCTCACCACGTCCTCCAAGTGTTAAGTAATTCAAGTATTAGTGATGCTCTTCCTCGCACAAGAGCCCATGATTTTGCTGCCTGTAGGCAGTTGTTTTTGGCAGACTTGAAAACAGCAATGAGCTGAATATTGATTTCAAAAGAAATATAAAGCAGATTTCAGATGAGTTCCACAAGGTTGCTTGTTCACAGAGAAAGCACATAATAGATATGCAAAGTACATCCCAATGCACAGCGCAGCATAGCAGAAAACATTTCAGCAGAGCTTGCATACTTGCATTTGTTTGAAGATATCAAGGCTATTGTTTCCCCCCTGGAGGAATTTGGCTTGTTGGAGGAGAACATTTTTATGAATTGTTTTCTATTTTGAGGTGGTTGTACAAGACATGTAATGAATCTGTTTATGAGTAGCTACATAAAAGTAACCTTAGAAATTGAAAATTGTTGATAGGGATTAAAAGACTGCTTAGAAACTGTCTACTGAGGGATGTGTTTATGAAGTAAATCATTCACTGTAATTGTATCCATCCAAGTTCTTTGCAGGGTTTAAGTTTTATATATTAAAAAGAGGTCATGTTGCTGCTTGAATCTTACATTAGAAAGACCATTTGTTTTTGCTGCCTGTTTCCTATTGCAACGGATTTAAGCAGCAGAATCTGATCCACTTTGAATACAGCAAGACTACGTATGTCACCAACTACCTGGAATCACTTATCGGTGTTGCACAAACCAGCATAACTGAGTGAAATAGTTGAGAGGTATGTGGTGTGAGGGGCCAGGTATTGACTGTCAGGGCACTTTGAGCTAAGACTTTCTGACAACTGTATATTGGCTTCCAATCACTTCAAATGAGGAGAGACACGTCATTTTCAAAGTACAGTTCATCAGATAAACAGCATTGTTATTTAATTTGGCTTTGTGGCACATTGGGTGAACATCTGAGGAAAATTCCACCTTCACATTTGTGTAAGAGCGTGGGGGGGGGGGGGTGTTGATGTGAGCTCCTCCAATCACAGGTGTCTAATGCTGCCTTTGGATGGCTGTGTCTGTACTCCTGATACCCTGTTGTCTGCCTGCTGTATTCCAAACTCACATCATTACACCCAATAATCTCTAACTTTACCAGCAAGACACGGAGGAGACAGTTGACTCTTCCAGGTACAAATTATTTGCTTACTCTGTCAGAAAAGTAGATTTTATTGACATTTAAATGTGAGGAGGAGGAGATAGCAGATAGCGTACCCAGCTGTCTGTGTCTGATTTATATAGTGAGCTCAGGATGCTCTGTCTCAAACTGGAATTGCATTTTGCTTGTGGAAATTGTGTAAAAACCTTTAACAATAATTGAGTGGATGGTGTTGCACTTTGTATATCGTCACACATTCATGAACAAAGGTGAGCCTTCCCACAGGCACTGTTTTTGTCTCAACCGATCAAAAAAAAATCGATGACCCGACAGAGGCTGGCACTTCTTCTGTCTGTGTCCAGTTGTTTTGAAGTTCTCCTCAACCCATTTGCCCACTTCCAAACCACAGCTTGTTTATTGCATTCGCAGCACTGTCTTTGATTTTCACAGGGCAGCAACATGACACATTGCCTGCCAGTGTATTGTCGAGATTACTTTGTCACATGAGAGGTATTCGACTTGTTTGTTGCCACTGCTCTGCTGCACACGCTGGCAGAGCGCGCCGCCTGCTTGACTCCCATCTCATCCTCCCAAATAGTACAGTCTGCCCACATAAATTTAACCCCACCATCAGCTTGCTGCTACCAAATGCGCCCTACGCTGTTTCACCGTGCAGATTCATCAGGGTCAGCTGCTCAAACCGGAATATACTGTAACCCTGCTCTTGCTCAACCCAACATCAAGGAGAACCAAGCCTGTGCAATGAATCTGTTATGCTGGTGTCGGTGTGTGTGGAAGGAAAAGCTGGTGAGAGTGAAAACACCCCGCTTTTTGCATCCATTTGTGGGTTTGTAAGGGCAGAATACAGACCACTGATAGTGAAAGGAGTCAAGTATAGTGGCTCTTTGTGTTGACGGATCGATGGCCGGTGACAGACGACCATCCTCGTAAGGTTTTTAGGGAAAGCTAATCTTTTGAATTGATTTCTATTCAGTTAGCAGAATCCCTGATGGAACGATTTGATGAGAAGAGACAACAAGATATAGCATTAAACATTCATGTGCTTCAGTGTTGCATTTTGGATTAACAGGCTTACAATTTTAGTGTTTTTTGGAGAGTAGAGGAATTGGCAAGTTGTATGAGAACTCATGAAGGGCATAAAGTAGTGAGATTGTTATTATCCCTCTGGCACGGGCAATGTAGTCATCAGTATCTGTGTCTGTCATCATTTTGTTTCCAGGGCATAAGCGCAAAGTCAATCCAAATTTTTCCACCATACTTGCTAAAATCAGTTACTGTATGTGGCTTTTCCTGTTTCATCTGTCATCAGTCTGTTTTGTCCTTTATGTCATTTATTGTCAGTGCAGAGCTACACAGAAATCCACTTGATATTTTTCTAGTAAACTACTCTAGAAACTACTTGATTCCTCCGTTGTCACTTGGCAGTATTGATGTAATACTTTCAATTTCATGGAGCCAAGTAGATATGCCATATGGTTATTTATTAACAGTAAATGTATGATTTTTAAATAAAATGTCCATTTTTTTCTTGCAATAGCCTAAATGACCTCATAAAAGGTATAAGTCTGGGAGAATAGTCAGCCTTCTTTGGTATTTAAGGTTTGAGGATCTCAGGCCTCCAGTCATTCGTTTAAATGGACTAATGAAGCTTTGGCAAGACTTCAAAAAGATCTCTCTCCTGCCTTTATATTGTTGAATATCTCCACTTCCTCTACTCTTCTTTCTGACACTGTCAAATCTGACAAAATGTAGATTCTTAATCAGCTTCCAGCGTCACCATTTCTGAATCCTTCCGCGCATGTCCTTGAAGTCAATCACTCCCTCGGTAGTGATCTTTAAACATCTGTGCATTTCTGACATTTTGCCTTTCAGACCTGATACTATTCAGTGGTGTTGCCACCCTGAGATAATTTACCTGCTGTTCACTCACCATTTCAGTTTGCACGCCGCCAGGGAGACTTGCCTAAAAGTTTTATTCACCAGCTGTTGTGTAGCTTCACTGCCACCAGTGTCGCGACAACAGGCAGATATTTTCAGACTTCATGTTATCCTACACTTTATGAAGATGCTTTACATACTGAAGTGTGATTGCTTTGTTTCTGCTTTTACCTCACTTCTTATGGAAATATCATTATTGAAATAAAATTGGCTTAGACTGTGTTACTGTTTGTTTACTACCCCAGTTCAAAAAAGTTGAGGCACTGTGTAAAACATAAATGAAAACAGAATGCAGTGATTTGCAAATAAAGCCATATTTTATTATAATAGAACATAAACAACATGTCAGATGTTGAAACTGAGACATTTTACCATTTCATGGAAAATATTAGCTCCTTTTGAATTGAATGGGAACAATGCATTTAAAAAAAAGTTGGTGCAAGGGCAACAAAAGGCTGAAAAATAACAGGTCAGTAACATGACTGGGGATAAAAGAAACATTAGAAGCAGAGGCTATCCGATGTAAAGATGGGCAGAGGTTCACCAATCTGCGACCAGCTGCGTTTAAAAATTATGGAACAATTTCAGAAAAAATGTTGCTCAATGTAAAATTGAGAAGACCCGTTTGAAATGAGTTTTGACCCAGAGAAAACGGCAGCCTTTCTGAATTGTGTTCACATATGGATTTGTCTTTACATGATACAGCTTTAACTTTCATTTGTGGATTCAAAGTGTGTTTACAGTGATTTCTGGACGTGTTCCTGAGCACTCTCCTCCAAACTGTTCACAATTTTATGTCAAGGAACATTTTTACCTCTGCCAAGGTGTGGCAGGGGTAATGTTTGTCTGGTAGTTAGTTAGTTGGTTAGTTAGCAAAATTACTCAGAAAGTAGTGAACCAATTTGATTAAATTTTCAGGACAAATCTCAAAATTGCATTTTGGTGGTGATCCGGATCACCATGTCAGCACACAGTCTTTTTTTGCACTGGGCTGAAGGCGTTTCAAAACTCAGTCTTTTGAGCAGAGCTGTGATTGACAATCACCAATCAAAATGTAGAAGGGGCGGGACATAGGAAGGAAACACTAAACTTCTCTGCACCATGATGGAGGAGAAACTGACTGACGACTCATTTTATGATGCAACACTGAAGGATTTTCATGATTTTCTGAAGGAAGTGAATGTCCATTCCAGTTTGAAATGTTACTGCGTGAAAAGGACATTTCTACATGTCACTGTGATGCAGCCACGGACACAGCTCCGACTCCAACTGTACACGAAGAGCATGGACGCCTAGGGCACAGGCCTGGGTGGAGCTGCCGTGGGTGCAGATCTTGGTTGTAGTAGCAAATATTCAAAAGAGAACATCTCAATTTTTGTGGAGTTTGTTTTGTAGAAATTAAAAAACTTGATTTACATTGTGTCTCTTATAGTGGCTCTCAAGGTTTCCATATGCAGCAAATGATGAAAAGCGATAGGTGTGTTCGTTACTGCCCATGTGAACACCATGTGACCAATAATGTATTTAAAAAATAAGTTTAGCAAACATTGCATTATTTGCTGTCCAATATTTATTTGGCCGTTTAATAAACCATTGAACAAACCTCAAAAATACAAACACTTCTCTACTAATGATTATTTGTTCGTAGCCTTGTGGAGTTTTTCCTTAGGGCCGACATCAAAACACCAGAGGACAAGCTTTACTCACCAGCTGTTCCTCACTGTCATTATCAACAAACCTGGAGGGAAGCTGCACAAACAGTGTGAATATAACCTGATCTGCCACATAATATGCGCGTATTATCCGTTATACTGCCTTTAAAATTAACTTCACTGAAACGACAATACTATAACTTCCAAGTACTTTTACAGTGTCCTTCTTCCACCAGACCAATGTGTACTTGGCTGTAACTTGTTCAACTACATTTTAGTCTCAAATCAAACTTCTTTATATTGTATTTCCTTGGTGCAGCCAGATGCCACACATTTAGGTTTCTTAAAATGAAAATCAGTTATTTAAGTTTTTTCTTTGTCTGTCCAAAAGGAGATAGGGTATGATTTATGCCCTTAGTGGACTGCTAGGCTGGATGTACAGACAGACTCCCTATTGAGGAATGCTGAGACTTGCAGCATATGAGGGTTTCACTTCATTCTTCTGCTTGATGACTGCCTCTCATGGTCACTGTGTCACATCAAAGGCAGAGAGGAAAGAAATCCAATTCCTTAGGACTGCTGAACCTGAAGAGAGGCAGCTACCACATATATAACTTCTGCTGGGTGCAACTTGAGACCCACACCTTCATTTGTCCATAGGGATGCTTAAATGCTGTTCTGTATCCATTACTTTCAAAAGAAACCCAGACATGTAAGAGTTTTATGTCTGCTCATACAGTATATCATGTGCCACGTGCAGAAATCTTGAACAGTGGTCCATCTTTAGGCAATCAATGAAATGACGGCTGAAAGCATGGACTGTGAATCATAACTGACTCACCCTAAAGTCAGCACAACTCTGTTGACTATATTGCATTATGACAAGGTATTGTCTGGAGAGACAGCAGTGCGATTCATGTACGGCCATGTATTTTTTCTTTACAAACTTTGCCACTTCAGCTTTTATACTGAAGCACATTTATAAGCATTTATAAGTTTCATAGATTTTCATTGGCAGATGTATCAAATGTATGCAAAGAGCGGGCCACTTTTGGAGTGTGAGATTCCGGTTGGACTCTAACCCAGTCATTAATGTTTCATATTGTAAAACAACATTTCACAAAGTACAGTTGCAGTGAATTTATGGATTTCATCATGTACAATCCATAATATCATCAAAAGAGGCAGAGAATCTGGAGAAATTACTCCAAATCAGCAGCAAGGCTGAAAGCTAACATTGCATGCCCATGACCTTCGATCTCTCAGGCGGCACTGCATTAAAAACCAACATCATTCTGTAAAGGATATTATTACCTGTGGGCTCAGGAACACTTCAGAAAACACTTGTCAATTAACACAGTTCAACACTACTTCTACAAGTGCAAGTTACAATTCTACAATGCAAAGTGAAAGCCATATATACTGTATAGATGACCTGTGCATCTGTGAAGGCACCATCAATGTTAAATTGTAGATACAGGATTTGGTGCAACAAATGCTGCCATCCAAGCAATGTCTTTTTCAGTTATATCCTATTTCAGCAGGACAATGCTAAAGCACATTCTGCACGTGTTACAGCAGTATGATTTCATAGTAAAAGAGCATTGTCTGCAGTCCACACCTTCCTCCCATTGAACATGTGTAGCACAGCATACAACAATGGAGACCTCGGACTGTTGAGCAACTGAAGAATGGGCTAAAATTCCAACTACAGAGCCACAAAGCATGCATCCTCTGCATCCATCTTAACACAAAAATTAAGGGTGGTGTCAAATTTTCTACATTCATTCTGTTAAGTCTGTGAAGTTCATTTATAAACTAACCTGTAAAGCCGTGACACTGATCCCCTGTTATTTAAAAGCCCTGACACTCCTGTTATGCAAAGTGGGTTTAAAAACGTGGGACATAAATGAATCAATACCTTATTTCTGAAAAGTTTAAGACACCATGGCAATGCATTATACTCATGTTTGATACAGGCTCTTTATCTTTTGTTAACCCACAATGAGCACAGTGAGCACACATGCTATGAGTGACCCATTCTATACCATCGTCACTATTGGTTTATAGTATGTTTCACAATGGCAGCAGAAGTAAAAATCTTCCAGAGCTGTAGCTAACATCATTTCACAGAGCTTGTCTAGAGCTTTAGCAGACAGAGGGGAGTTGTTCTAAGACTACAGTCATTCTTGCAGAGGTCTGGCAGGGCAAGGTCACCTCTTTTCTGTCCTGTGTCGAATGCCAGTTGACAAGAGAAAAACATGCCTTCCTCTCTCAGATTCTTAAAAGAGTAACCATTCAAGGATTTAGTCGACTTCAACCTCTTTTAGATGACGCAACACTGAGTAAATACTTTAGTGCCCTCGAAAACGTTTTCATTTCATCTGAGCATTTCTTTAGCTTGCATGTGCAAACCTGGACGTATCCCGTCTTAATGCATCATCATTTGCCTTCTGTGCCGTTTCTAATAAAAACTGTGAAAAACTGAAAGCATTAATGCAAGAACAAAATTTAATGCAATCAACTGAAACATCTTTTCCAAGTAAATGTACTTCTAAGAGCAGTTTTTTTGCAGAATACGTCTACTCTTATGCAGTTACATTTGAGAGGGAAATATGTACTTTTTTTCAGTTACATTTAACTCTACCTCAGTGAGTGAAATAGTTAATACAGGAAATTTTAATAAATTAATCACTCCCATTTACAAAATACATAAACTAAGCAATTAAAGATTGAAATAGAAAATAAACTTCACAAAGTAATCAATTAAATAAAATATGAATAAAACAATCAAGAAAATAAACAAAATGGATAATTTAAGCAACAAAATGTGTAAAAAAATGAACAAAATGTGCAAAAAAACTGAGCAAAATAGTCAAATAAATTGTAAAATTAATAAGCAACAAATTATGCAAAAATCTGAAAAATAATCAAGGAAAGTTACAATAGTTACAATAATATAATCAAGAAATTGATTAAGTAAGAAACAAAATGAGCAGAAATTATGACAATAATAAAGGAAATAAACACAAAAGAACAAAATCATTCTGATTCTGGAAAAAAAATGAACAAACTAAGCAACACTCTACTAACACTCTAAAACTAACAATATTTTGAAGTCAGTGAAAAAATGAAAAAATAGCAGCAGTAAATAGTCAAAGAAAATAAACAAATTTACTAAAATACCTGTTGAATGCCATGCATATTACACTGTAATAAATTGTTAACAAGTTACTCACTACTTGAGTAGTTTTTTTGTGAGATACTATTTTACTACGTCACTAGACTTATAAAGTATCCGTACTTTTACCTGAGTACTGTTTCTGTTTACTCCACCCACCACCGTTGATCAGTAACAAACATTTCTTTAGCGAAATAAAAGATAATTCAGTATAAGTCTTTCTTCACAGGGATGCGGCAGGACATCAAATATATCACTGTTGCTGTTTTATCCTCATATGCACTAGAATGTATGACTGAAGGGACTGTGTTTGCATGGGAGACGGAAGCAGTGACATTTCCAGGTGATTTCACTGACCGGAGAAAGACAGCGACGTAAAAGGATTTAAAAACTTATCAGAATGGATCTTATTTATATGCAAAAGTACGCTTCAAAGGGCCTTAAAAGGCTACACTTTTTGCTTATGAATTGTTCATATTAATCACATTTTTTCCAATACAATTTTGTGACAGTGGCGTTCTTATCTACAAAGATTCCGTTATTTCCTACTATGCTGCTTTTACTTTGTCCGCAGTGCTGAGCTATTTTCAAACCACCAAAGTGCCACAGAGTTGTAATGGGTGACTTTTTGCCACATTAACTATTTATTGGAATTCTGTGGCGCACCTTCAAACACCCCCCTGCCATCCATTATCCTTGAGGAAGAACAATGCATGGACGTGAACACAAATTCCAGGAGAGGATGAATTTGAGTCCATTTTTCTAACCTGGCAATTCATTTGTCATCCTCACAGCCAGAGGAGCGGCGGCTACCTCCCAGGTCTCTGATTAAACAGGAGAGAATTAATAACAGGTGTCGGAGGAAGGAGAGGCTCTGCTTATTGAAAAAAGGGTTCCCTGGGAAGAAAGGCCACGCAATAAGCCACAATCTGCAATTAGAGCAAAAGAACAGCAGGCGCCTTGTCCCACAGTGCATTTACTGGACCTTATTGGTCTTTGCAAGTTGAATGGGAATACAGTTCATCTCCGCTGAGGGTGAATTGAGTAAAAACTTAGGATGTTGCGATTTAGAAATACGAATTGTTCTTGCTTCAGAGTTCTCTTGCTTTAAAGATCCTTCACAGTAAGTAGCGTTAAATTCAAATCGGTGAAGTATGAGTCTACATAACTTACCTTTTAAATACATCCATAATATGAAAAAAAGAAAAAGGGAAGTACAGAGGTGCTTGCTGGAAGCCTTTGTAACAAATTCAGGAGAAACTTTGATTACCTCTAATGTGGTTATAGGTAATGGTGACCTGTCTCTAAGGAGCCAAGCCAGAGCTAAATTATATTTCAAATCCATTAAACCTTACCTCAGATCCATGATTTGCTTCCAGCAAGCTGCTACCCAGGGCAGCGGGTAATTGAATTTCAAACCTGAAGCCAGGAAGCAGATAGGCCCCTGAGCTAAGTCCCCCTGCATGAGGTGGAATACTGTTATGCATAAAGTCATGATTTATTTGTGCCTATCAGACTTGTAATATGCTGCTCTCTGCCATAGGGAAGAATAACCCCATTTGTTGAAACAACATGCTCAAGGAAAAAAATTAGATTGCCATGACCAACAGATATAACCAGTTATTAAATTTGGGCATTTAACCAGAGGAGACTTAGAAGGATAGAAGGGCACACGTAATTACACAGACATGAACAAAGTGCTTATGCTATGCTTTGACTGATGTGATGCCTTTTACATTTTCTGCTACACAGGTTCAGATTATCAAGCCCTGGGGCTGTTCACTTGAAACATTTTTAAGGTTTGTCAGAGTGTCGATTAAAGCTTCAACGTCCTGCCTTTACACGGAATTTAAAACGGCATCCGATCATTTATTAGATGAGGTAACAGATGGAAAGTAGCGGTAATAATAAATAATATAAATGCAGGAATGCTATTCAGTGGGTGCTGAAACAGGAACTCTTCTTCATAAGCAGATTTTATTTGAGCTTGGTGACAGCCAGACTATGCTGTAACCTTGATGTGTCTAATTGCTAACAGTGGGCTGAACTCTCAGCGAGACTCTGGGCTGTTAATAGAAGAATCAGGAACTCAGGGGAATGTATTGGCTCTTCTTTCTCCTGGCTGTCATCCCTACTATTTCAAGACATCCCTCAATGTGAAGTGAAGACAGACGACACCACACTCAATAGCGAATCAATCATTAGACCAATTTACCAATTAGGCTCATTGCAGTCTAAAAATAAACACATTACAGACCTTCTACACCCCCCAACCCCCCTTGTGATACTGTCTCAACATCCAGTCCGGCAATCAGGCCACATGCAACCATGTTCCATCGATCAAACATACAGTGTTGCTTTTGTTTGCATGGAATTTTCTCTACTTGGTGTGTTATGAAAAACTGACAAATCATGACTTCTTGTTGTCATTCTAGAGTCGCATGCAAACTGTGTCAAAATGAGCTTTTTCATGGCATGCACACACGCTTTAATACTCACTACAATATGTGTGGTCTGTGGCTAATGAGTGCTTTATGATCTCCTGTATAAAGCAATACCCTGGTGTACACTGCTATAAATAATGTATGAATATTTCAATTTAGGTTCATCTCAACAAATGTCGACATAATACAAAATATCATCTTTTCGATGAATCTGTCCCCTTTTAAATCTGTGCAGCAATTGACTCAGGTTCCATCAAAAAGACTTGGAGTGAAGATTGTGAGATGTACAATAGTTTATAATTTAGAGTGGAAAGAGAAGAATTGTAAAACGGCTCTTGGCACCATCACCTCCCATGGCAGCCCGTCTCCTGCTCTCAGCCTCAGTGCTGGAGCTGCCACTGCTGCTGCTGGTGTACAGCCTGCCAGAGCTCCAGCATGCTCTACGCACCTGTCACCACGCAGAGAAAAACATTTCATTCACACCGAAGATACATGTCAGTAGCTCACACAGAGAACTACAAGCATTTACAATAACTGTCAAATTGCTGAATTTTGGAAGAAAGTGTCTTTTTCTGATATGTGTATGTGTATCTTAAACCTTGAGCATATGCAGACATGAAATATCAGAGCAGGATCACTTAATGCAGAGCAGAGCAGTACAGCGGCATTTGCAGGGGTTATCTTGTTAGTGCAGTGGCAGAAACAAGAATAAAGCCCAATACTTCTATTGTAAGGGGATTAGTGCAGTAAGATTAATGCAAAGGTAACATGTGTGCTGTAATTGCATTTATCATCTGCATAGCTGTGAATGGAGAGCGTACACTGTGCTGTGTTTCTTTAGTACCAGTCAAGATTTTTGAGGACTTAATAAGTCAGACGGGACTATAAAGCGCAGAATAGAATAAGGGTTCTGAGAGTTACTGTGAGTCTCGCAATGCCAGTGTTGCTTCTGTGGACGACCTCCCAGAAACCGAGTGCCTTCCCAGAATAGAAAAAGAACTGGTTATTGACTCCACAGTACGCCCAAGTGGGCTTTATGATTTAGTGCAGCGAGCCGTCAAGTCTCTGAGCAATGTGCAGCAAACAAAAAAACATTTTATCAATATTCCATCAGGCAAGAGCCCTCTCACTGTTAATATAATGCCCAGACGCATCTTAGCGCCCCACAAATTTGTGCATTCGGGCAGCAGCCTCTGAGCTGTGCTGCTGCTTGCAGCTCATGGGACAGTGCAGAATTAAACTGAATGCCACTAGCCATGTCACCATGTTGACAAGCATGTTTTTTAAGCCACAAAGCACTTTTTTATGTCACAAGCATTTGTGTTGTTGTAGTTTTTGACAGGGCCCCAAATAACGACAGAGTTTTGCAAACTGTATGTGTCAGCGGCACAGACATGTTCTATCTATATGCAAGATGATAAAGATAATTCAGCTTTGGTGTTCAATACTTTAGTCATTTAAATGATCCAACAGTCTACAGTTGAGAGTACCAAAAAGCAATGTGCGATTCTTAGCAAACAAAAATTAGCAGGGAATATAATAAAGATCTTAATCACAAGTATTTGTATATTGCCCAAAAAATTCTGAATTTTAATGAGGTACTGTGGAACTCTTTCAATAAATCAGGGAATAAGCAACCAGTGGGTTTCATATTTTATCTCTCATTTATACCTCATTGGGAGGTTTGAATATGGCAAATGTAATTTTGAATCAAACTGGATCATCTGAAAGTCCAGATTAAACAAGGTAGATGTGAAATTGCCTATGAAAGATTCATTTATTCCAGAGCCTGAACAAACCAAAGATGAACATGTGTGACCTATTACGTCTTCAGATAACAACACATCAAGATCTATCAGTTCTATATCACTGCTAGACCGAGGATTATTGTGGCAAACCTTTGAGAAGCACTAAAGTATCATTTGTACACTGTATGTGCATAAATTTGAGTCGTACAGTATATGTTTACTAAAGGAAACTGAACTGAAGTCCTGAACTCCTAATTGAATACACATGTGACACTCACATACAATTTATTCCAGATTTGAACCCACTGTTTTTGATCCATTACAATATACAGTGTTACTGTTATTGTACTTTTAATACTATATCATCTTAAGTAAACTATAGAATTAACACACATTTTCATATACAATCCTCTGAAACAATTTACACACATGGTAAAACATATTTATTTATTTATTTCCACATTTTGTTTTATTTTGTTGTATTTGAAAGTCTTGAAGCATTTTTGTTTGCATATAGTCTAAGTTAATTGGTTTGCTTGTTAATCCCTATTTTGTGCTCAGAAAAACATAACAGAAGAACTACTGTAGGTTTAATGATTACTAATGATTCGTTTCTGAACATGATCATAAATTTCAAGAATACAATATGAATGCATACTCATGCAGGTTATAATGCACTGTGTGAAGCATAGGCTCAATACCGAACTACAGTCTTCTGTTTATTTGTTTTTTATGCCGTTTGTTTTCCTCTTTTTCATATTTCCCAAAGCAATTTAGGCAGCGTGCTGTCTGTAGAAAGCAAAAGGGAGGGAGGTGGGGTGGTGAATTCAGTGAACCAGAAGACAGAATTTGCTGCACTGCTTGCGAGGATCATGGTATTCATCATATGGCAGCATGCCATTAAACGTGGTGTGGTAATCCAAACAGCCCTCTGTGATAAGTAGATGGTGCCGCAGATGATTGTGACCACGAGGAGAGGCTGGAACTGAAACTGAACACACTTCGCAGTCATCACAGGAAGAGATGAGTGAAAATCAGTTGATCCGTGCTTTATGGCCAGAGTAATCACTACAGAATACCCTCAAGAGAAATGTATGCAGCCCAAAATGATTATGTATAAAACGGTCATGAAGCTGATGAAGAGAAAATGGTTTTATTTTATTTCCAACATTGGCAGAATAGTTCATTTTAGGCCAACATTATTTTCTTTTTTTAAAGAGACCAAATGGACTTTTAAATTAAATTGGCCAGTACATTTTTGGACACAGTACATCAAAGTAAGCCATCAAATGTAATTTAATTTTTGTGCTTGCAAAATGTACAAATTGGGTGAGAAGTGACTTACTGTATGTATTTTGAAACACACTGTACTGGTGAGGTTATAATTGATAAGCAACACTTTTAGTCTGGGCTGAGGAGGTGAATGTTTTTTTGCCAAAGTTGTTTTGTTCTGTCTGTTTTTTTCAAAAAAAAATTCAAGAAGGTGTGAAATGGGCCAAAGAACAAATGCTTAGTTTTGTTACTGATCCACATCGCTATCTGGATGCTGCACTTTGTTACGTTTACCATCAGTTCTCGAAATGGTGTAAATGACTAAACAACTCCATCTGGTGTGTGTAAGAACTGCAGTTTGAGCTGCCTCAGTGGTGCCGTGGTTTGCTCTCTCTCTGCGAGTACTGTCTAGTTTAATTATAATTGTTGAATAAATGGTTGCATGTACCATATTCAGGTGGCCATAAAGCTGTATTAAAAAGCCAGCTGTGAGCTGAGGTCAAATGCACAGAGCTCTGACATGGAACCTCGTCATTTCTTCATCACAAATTGAAACTGGCCAAAGTGTGAATAGGTGACCCCAGCAGGGAGCAGAAAAGTGGCGGGATGTGCAAAACTTGCAGACACAACACATTATGTGGTCCTCCGGTCTTGGCACACTGGCAAATGAGGGATTTGATGGGGAGCACTAGAGCAGTGGCTTGAGTGGCAGAATGCTCCTAAAGCCCCAGCTAGTTCTAATGAGGCAGCTTGATGTAGCAACCAGGTCCACTGGGCGCAGGAAGGACCAGATGTCACTCGTACACTCACTCATTCCTTCCAGCACAGCCTGCATTCACCGTTGAGCCCATCTGCTGCTACCAAACACAGTCAATATTTAGCCACTGGGAAAAGGACAGACACGCTCTGCACCTGGATCATTACAGTGCCTCCGGTAAATTGGAAATATTTATTCTTTAAACTCAGCTTAGAGAAAGTAAACAACTCTGTTTTTAGCTTGCACTCCATAACCTCTTGGACAAGACCTCCTGATGTTGCAAATGCTTCTTTTTAGTTCCTTTTACAGTGTTTGCTAATGAGGAGAAAATATAACACATTTCAGTGCTAGATTGCATCCAGGAACAGTTGAATACACCTCACAGCTCATGTTGCATGAGTCAGCAGTGAATCATGGGTCGCCAAGGCGCCACTGAGAGAAGCTAACATGCAATATGCCAATTCTCGCCTGAAGATGAGACATTAACAAATTACTGAAGTGAAGAAAATAAGGATCCATTTCCTGACTTATCTGTTTCACTTTCTTTCTGTGCGACTGTCCTTAGTGATACACTTGGATCCTTTTGCTTTGGGCAACATGGTTTAATGTTTAGAGGAGGAAAACTTTAAACAAGTCATAACGGAGTAATTATGATTTTAATTGACAACTTTGGTAGGATTTTGTCAAGAAGCAATCATACTTTTTAGTACACGCAAATATTTGGAACATTTCAGGACACTATAATATATGGTTGGGTGGGGGCGGGACCGGGCTGTTAATAGGATTAACCTCATTCCAAAATTCCTGAAAAATGTTGCCTTTTACTGTACATAGTCATTCTGACAGACAAATACAAATAGACATAAGTGGTTGCAATACAGTACCTCCATGTATGAGGAAACAATATGATATGATACAATTCAAGTAGGACACTTTATATGTTTACTTATTATAAGATATCAGTGCAATTCATGAGCTGGTCTTCGGGAAAAAAATACAAAACTAAACCAAAAGAGATAAAAACATCTCTTATGGGAGGCAAATTGCACATTTGGTGTATGTGGCCTCTGCAAATCATGTAAAATTAGATGCTGGTATTTCAAGAAATCTCCCATTTGCTTCATGCACTTAGAGTATTTGTTTCTAATATGGGTTTGGAGTCTATCCCAGCATGCAACAGTATACTTTATTGTTACCAATAAGTTTATAGTACAAGTGACAGCAGATTCCCGATATAAAGCCAAGCTGCAGCGGTTCATAATTGATCTCTTCAGAACTGAAGGCATCAAATTCATGTATTGTGCTGTAGATATCTCCTGGGCAATCTGTGGCAACCGTGTGCTCATCCTCTGAGGACTGAACATGGCATTGCACGAGATGAAATATCCGAAAACCAGTCTCCAGTATTACCCTACTTAGATCATTTGAAAATAAAGGATTACCTGATATAAGCACAGTGATTTGGCTTGTCTCAAAAAATTAAAAATATGCCCGAAATCCTGAAAAACATCTTCATTACTTTTGTGTGTGATCAGTCTGATCTTTAAATGTTTCCATATTTCTAAGTAATACAACTATATAATAAAGAAAGGACTG
>JAQQAE010001723.1:0-24399 GCA_029823295.1 Pseudamia nigra
GCCTCGACCGGTTGGGGTTAGTGGACAGAGGAGAGACAAAAGAAAAGAGTAGAGATGGAACAACAAACAACACAGACGCTGGGCAACGTCCACAAACACTGACCGGTCCACAGTCAGCAAACACACAAGGACATCAAGAGACCTACAGACCTAGGACAGAGGGAGGAAGCACAAAACTACAGCGAAGACGCAAATTAATATCACAGCATTGCAAAAATAAAAATTAGAAAGGGGGGGTTGAGAGGGACAGAGAAAGAGAGGTGACTAGAGAGAAAGTGAGCGATGGAGAGAGAAAAGGAAGATGACGAGAGAAGATGTAGCGTGAGAGAGGGAAGGAGAGAGGGAGATGGTGGGAGAGAGAGAAAGTGAGAGGAGGGAACGAGATTAAGAGAGAGAGAGAGAGGTCTATTTCATAAAGTCACCCCACAAGCAGAAATGCACATGCTTTTCAGACTTGTCCTCACATCATATTTTCTTCACTCTTTGAATAGTCCTCTATACAAGGCAACTGATGGTCTGAAGAAAAATGGCAAAAAATGGTACACATTAACTTTTCACAAGGCATACCTGTGATTTGAAAACTGTTCAGGGTGAATACCTTGTGAATCTGAGAGGATGCCATGAGTGTGCAAAGCTGTAATATAAAAAAAACTTTCTGGGTTGTTAAACATATTTTGTTGACTATATTGATTCCATATGTGCTCTTTCTTCATTATTCATGTACACTGAAAATAATAAAAATAACAACAAAAAAAACACTGAAAGAGAAGGTGTGCACAAACTTTTGACGAGTAGTGTACAGTGCTACAAACAGCACACACTATCATATAATACAGATCAGATACAGATAGTGATTAGAAACACAGGTTATCAATAGGCTGACCTTTATCATTGATCCCATTCACAGGCACATTAAAAATCCAATCATTATCTGATTTCTGGAGTTTAGATCAGATTATTCAAGTGATCATGTAAATAGCATTATGCTTTTTCAGATTATGAGAAATCAGATTATCACACCTAGATTTCTCGCCAATACTCCGATGTGTGTTTGTGCATGTATATACATCTATTTTATTTGTTTTTGTTCACTTTCATCCACGCATGTGTAAAAACACAAATCACAGAAAATGGAAGTGATGGTTGTTAGGAAGGAGTGGGGGAAGACCTCGTCAAGGCCAAATGATTTCTGTATGAAAGCCAACCGTCACTTTCTCTGGAGGCATAAATGAAGGACAGCAGCGTGTCGTCCATATGCAGGTCTATCAGCGCCCACATTAGGGCAGCTAACACTAAAACCGTAGACGTTGCCATGTTCAACGAGACCAGACCAGATGTTTTGAAAATAACAGGAAGCTACGTCACTGTGTACATATGTACTCCAATCAATTTTTTTTTTCTTTTTTACATTTCTACAGTGCATGTAAACACCTCAGATCCGATTATTACAATTATCTGATTACTCCCAGTTATCAAATATTTATGGTCATGTAAACTGGCTCAGTGACAGATGCTTTTAGCTCAGAATTACAGAATTGATTTTGGAAAAAAAAAATAATAATTTACGTGAAGTGTTCCATTTTTATGTGACAATACTTTTAATCAAAGGCTACCTTCACATGAACAAAAATACCACCAATGTTTAAGGCCATTATTTTCTAGATTTTTGTCAATGTATTCATCTAACAGTGTTTCTGTTGGTGTGTTTTCAAAGCACATCAATGACAATAGCTGACTAGAGATCTGCCTTTGTCAAATATTTTTGCATTTTGTGTGCAGAATAAAAACAGATAATATGATTTTACAAGCACAATTTGTCATTTCAATTCCATTTCTGCACCACTAGCTAGTGACAGATATTTGAGCTTCTGATTATGCACACCAAGTTCACCGAAAAAAATCCGTTCCATTCCCTGAATAAACATGTCCATATGTTTATAGAGTGCCACAGAGAAATGTTAAATTATATATTTTTACAGCAAAGGAGTAGTGTTTGTAATGGCCAGTGCCCGTTCAGTCCCTGTCTGCAGGTCTGTGTCAACAAGGGACTGGATTGGCTGACCGCTGGCTGTCTGTGTGCCTGCCTCTGCTACTGTACAGCATGTTAATGCACATGAACAGAGCTTTGTGTCTCCCTCCCTGCCCACTGCCTGTACACCACTCAGCTCCCCATATGCCGCTCCCCTGCGCTCCTCTCATCCAGCCACTGGGAGCTTGATTAAGCCTGACTTGTCACCAAATTACACACACAAAGTTTACATGCATTCCCCGGCTCTCCAGCTGTTGCAGATTTGTTACAAAGAATAAATCTTGAAGCAGTTGACTGAGCAGGTCTGGGATGTCTGCCGCCTCATTGATAGGCAGAGATGGAGAAAGGGTGGGGGAAATGAGTGAAAGAGACAGGAGGAAAAAAACAACTACTGGCAGGATGTGTGAGGATATACAGACAGCTTACAAATTAAAAGATAAAACATAATGTGATTGGCATTGTCCAAGATGAAAATGCTCACTTCCATGGGGCAGTTAATGGTATGTACTGTAGAGTGAACCACTGTTGTCACCTTCAGTCATCACATCTCCACCCATGTGAACACCTCTGGGAGTATTAGAACAGATTGGACTCTCTTCCACTATCATCAAAACATGAGATTTTGAAATTGTGAGATGTTCATCCCTCCAACAGAGTTCAAACAAAGCCAATATTCAAGATGTTCTGGTGGTACTCGGTGGCACCACTTTTCTCCTTTATTTGTATGTGACTAGACGTGCACGATTTAGCAATTGCAACAATGGTGGTTACATTATGGTTATAATATAACCAAGTTTTAAGTGCCTTTGAATGTGACATGTTATTGGTACCAGAATTTCTGAGAATTTCAGAAACTGCTCATCTCCTGGGATTTTCACACGTAACCATTTCTTGAGTTGACAGACAATGGCCTGAAAACAAGAAAATATCCAGTGAGCGGCAGATGTCTGGGTGAAAATGCTTTTTGATGCCAGAGGTGAGATGACAACAGTAAATTAAATGACCACTTACTGCAACCAAGGTATTCAGGATACCATCTCTGAAACCTTGAAAAAAATGCACTCTTGTCAGCTCAGAACTGGAAACTGAGGCTGTAATTCACACACACTCACCAAAATTAGACAGTAGAAGACAGGAAAAGTGCCTGATCTGAGTCTTGATTTCTGATGCAACATTCAGATGGTAAGGCCGGAATTCGACATAAACAACGTGAAAGCACAGATCCATCCTACCTTATACTAGTGCTTCATGGTGGTGGTGTAATAGTGTGGGGCATATTTTCTTGACACACTTTGGGCCCCTTAGTATCAATTGAGCACTGTTTAAACACCACAGCCCACCTGAGTATTGTTGCTGACCACGCCCACTGACGTCCATATATGACCACAGAGTACACATCTTCTGATGGCGACTTCCAGCAGGATAATGCACCATGTCACTAAGCTCAAATCATCTCAAACTGGCTTTTTGAACACAACATTGAGTTCACTGTACTCCAATGGCCTCCACAGTCACCACATCTCAATCCGGTAGAGCATCTTTGGGATGTGGTGGATGAGAGATTGGCATCATGAACGTGCAGCCAAAAAACTGCTTCAACTGCACAATGCTATTATGTCAATGTGGACCAAAATCTCTGAGGAATATTTCCAACACTATGTTGAATTTATGCCACAAAGGATTAAGGCAGTCCTGAAGGCAAAAGGTGGCCCAACCTGGGATTAGCAAGGTGTACCTATTGCAGTGGCCGATGACTGTATGCAGATATTCTGGAAGTCAATGTACTTTAAATCTCAGTAAACTTCAAAAAGTGCTGTTTCAAAAATGACTATTCTATTTTTCTCCTCCATCATTTTATGACTATGATTTCTCTCTTAGATCATCTAAATGGTTGTGGCAGTAATTGCTGTGTGGGCATCATTACCCAAGAA
This sequence comes from Pseudamia nigra, assembly GCA_029823295.1. Lineage (NCBI taxonomy): Eukaryota > Metazoa > Chordata > Actinopteri > Kurtiformes > Apogonidae > Pseudamia > Pseudamia nigra. Next base: position 3,961 of record JAQQAE010001723.1, read on the forward strand.
AGCATGAATAAGATGCAGTAATGAGCAAAAGCCCTGGAGCTTGCTAGACCGTTGATCAATACCATTAAACAATGTGCACTTTGAGCCGAGCTGTGTTCGAGAGCTCCGACACTCAAATGGATATTCCGCATAGCACTAATGGCTTTGAACTAGGCCTCCATTACCATGTATAAAATGCTGCTTATTAACATAATCAAATCTCTCTCTGTTTTTTTGCGTCAGAGATAATATGAAAAGACAGGGGGATGCTAATGTAATTAAGCGTATGCTATAATTACAAACCCCTGATCACATGACCTCTTCTCCTAACAAAGCTGAATAAATAGTCCCATTACCTTGACTACTGCATTGTGATTTGGTGCATTGCCGGTTTATGTCTTGTGTGATGCTTATATGTAACGAAATGACCACATGGAGCCCATGCTCCCAGATCACAATAAATACATACCAAAAAATGTAAAATATCACCTGTGAATATGGTACAAAACTGAGCTTATATATATATATATATATATACTGTATATATATATATATATACTGTATATATATTCCATGTCTTAATTTTATAACCTACAGTATCTGCATCAAATGTGGTCTCCGTTACAGCCAGAGCCAGCAACATTGCAGAAAAAACACTGTTGTGATCAGTAGGTTTAATTACAAACATTTTAATTTGCATCTTGGGGCTCAATTCATCACATCCATCTCAGCTAGCACACGCATTCTCCCTCCATATGCCCAATAAATAAATAAGGAGCTAAAAGAGATTGCAGGGCCCGAGAAGTGATTACTATTTCACTAACAATTAACAGGATGCTAATGGCTATTGTATTGATTGCCCTGCCCTTTGAGATCAAGGTCATGTGAAAATGTAATCAAAAAAGCTTTGATAATTCCTGCTGAGCCATGAAATGAGAAAAATGCTGTGATGAAGCTTTACTGGAATGTCTTGAATTAAACCAAAATGTACAGCAAATTTCAGATTTCTTGTGTAATTAAGTCTGAGGACTCTCATGGTGTTTTTATGTAAATACCGTACTTCAGTCTTTCACACATCCAACTTAGACATGAATAGGGCTCCTAGCATATTTATCAAGTGTGTGTACGTCAACGTGCACCGTAGACACTATCGTAATGTTAGCTAGAGTGTGTTGTATCATCATTAACAAGCATCTATTGTGTTGCTCACTAACTTTAATATGATGTTAATGTGATGCAGAGAGCTAATAGAATGATTGATGAGGTCGTGAAACTGATCAGTGAATTTGTGTCAGCTAACAGTCACTAAAAGCACAATGAATGACTGAATGATAATGGCACATCCTCATGACTGCAGATGGTTCTACTGTATGGTGGAATTGAACAATGGCCTCATAAATAACCATTTAACCCTGGAAGCATTTGCTGTCATTCACATGTTGAAGTCATTTCCACAACTCAAATGTGATATTCACTCATTAATTCATTCAGGCAGACACTCCACCTCAGTATATGAGGCCCGTCAACTCATTAAAACCACATTGTTTAATAGAGACTTGTCCTAGAAATGAGATGTAGTTTGCCAATATAGTAAGATTTATATTGTCTGTTGTGCAGCTACCAACACTTGCTGTGCTTCTGTAATGAAGATAAACACTGTAAGCAAGCTTCAGGAGGTAATGTGTAAAAAAAAAAAAATGACTAAATCATTTCCAGGCATGCAGATAAGGAAGAAAATGTGTTCTTCTGCTTCAATACAAAGTGTTTCCTTCGCTGGTGCACTAAGGAATTCATACAGCAGCCCTGTGCATGCCTGTACCCTCCAGACATCCTCCCCCATATCCCACAAACCTCTGTGTTTAGGAATCAGGCTCCACCATGACTCTGCGTTGCGCCTGGGAAGATATCACCACACGTCCAAAAATTTCCATCAATGGCGGCTCAACTCCTCCGCAGCAGCAGCTCTCTGATAGGTTAATCCCAGTATCACACTTCAGCACCAGTTCACTAAGCGGCTTAAAAGGACACATTAGAACGATGACAATGACCTGCTAATGGTGTTACATTTCTCTGAAGCATTATGAGCTATCTTTGTCACGTTTATCTTATAATGAGATCTGTCAATTGGGGGGAAGAAGATTCTATGCAGCAGCCAAGGACGTTGATATTTCACATAATAAATAATGACCTAGAAAAGGGAGAAAACAAACCTTGATCCCTCTCCCCTGATCTGTTTTCTTTGCAGGCGACAGAGCAGGCAGCCCCATGGGGGCCTTGGAGCTCAGTGTCACCATTTAGATTACTGGCTGCTGTGCAGCCCAGAGTCCTCAGGGCCACCACAACACCCCCAACAGCACCATGTGTGATTGATGACCGCCGGTTCCCACGGGCGTTTTATAACATTTCCTCAAGCAATGTCCCCTGAAGAAAATGTGCCATAATTCATCATGCTATTACTGTACCAAGTCCAAATAGTAAATTTGTCCCTCCTAATTTCATTATGCCATTCATTTTCTTCTTCCTGTATGTTTTCATAATGGCAGAGCACATTCTGTGTGTAAGCAAAACAGCATGGCTCCAATCTGGACTGAAACATATACACATATGTATAATGAAATAAGAATGGATCAAAAAGTGGTTTTAATCTTTGTCCTAGGAAAAGACTGTATTAAGGAAGCAATTATGTTAAACATCCAAGCAGACCAGTCCATGTTTCTAAACTGACCGAGTCCAGTAGACCTTCCTCATGACCTTAACTGCTAAATCTAACATTTGTAAGTGCATTTTTCAGATAAACATCAGCTGATTCATAGAGTGGTCTGCTTCCATTTCCGACTTCCTCGGCAACTCCAACGTTATTCATGAACTGCATTTCTAAGCATTTCTGTTAAAAGGCATTTTAGTCTAAATTTTCTCATAATGCTTCCCCATTTGTATTTAACCATAGTCATTTGTTACACATGACAAATGTAAGTTCAAGTGTGTTCATAAAGGTGTTGAACTATAGAAAAGGGTGTTTTCAAATCCTGTGATATTAGTTTGCAACAAACAAAAGCTATTCAAGTAACATATTTGGACTTAAACAGATCACATCTCGTTTTGCGTTTTAAAACAGTTTTTAATAAGGCCACAGTGGGAAGAGAGATTGATGGATGAAATGACCGAGCAAAACCACGTCAATTATGCATCATGTTTTTTACATGTCCTCTGTATATTAATTATTCTGTCTTTGTTATGCATTTTACGTGGGCTACTGCACAGTCGCAATTAACTTTGCCCAAGCAACCATTTGGGTGATTGAAGAACAGACTTAATGGGATGAGAGGACTTTGTTGTCTTTCAGACACACAAACACATACAAGGTTAAGACAAGACACATTGTCATCACAGTTCTCAGCATTTTGTCTTTCTATAACATCCAACCCTTGAAAAATGACAACCATACACAAAGTTTACATTCCACACACACACACATACATACACACGGGAAAACATAAATAAACACACTTAACCCAGACACTGCTATCACTGTCTAGGACACTAATCCAAAATGTGCTAAGCTCTATTACTTTTAATTATCCCTGACAGCCTCTTGCTTTAATCTACACAAAGCACGTGCAAACGAGCTGTTACACTCCAAGAAAGGGGGACAGGAGAGGACGGCAGGCTGCCTGCATGCCTGCTGAGAAGGCCTTCTCCGTGCATGACATGGACATGGGCTTTGGTGACCCGGCTGGCGCACGCCTACGCCTCCTCGCCGGCTGAAGGCTCTGGGGCCGCCATGTGGCATCTGCTGCCATGGGGCTGGGCATGAGGCTGGGGCTGGCCCTCTGTTCACCAGGCCTGTATGTAGAACTGTGGCACATTTCTGAGACCCATTGCTGTGCTGCGTTACCTACCAAACCAATTCTGCAGAGGAAGTGGCAAGGTCACCCCTCGCCCTGCCTCAAAGACCTCCACCTGCCACATTGCCGAGCCGGTTGTCATGCTGCACCGAGAGGGTGGGGTTTGAATGGGTGCACTTTGTTCAAAATTCCAAAGGTAAGCTATTGTGTGCACTGCTTTCGAACATAATAATATTCAGTGCTGTAATCTTAATAGTGCAAATGTGTTTTGTGATAAATTTGAGCATCAGATTCCTTGTTTTTTCTTTTTCTTTAAACTTTTGTTTATTTAATAAATGCATAAAAGCGTTAAGTTAATCTTGGAGAGTTGACCACTGGTAATTTAGTTATAATTTAATGCTTCAGTGTTTTTATTTATGAGGAAAACACTGACTGTTTGCTACTGAAAAAGTAGGAGGAAAGAATTGTGTTAAATATCTACACCATTGAGCATTATGGTTGTATTGGGCAAACAGAGAAATCTGATTTTATTAATTGATTTTGCAATTGTATGTCCATTTCATGTTAAATTGCATTTTTCTTTAGTTTTAGTGTTTTTTAACTATGAGCTGAGCTGCATCATTTTTATTTCAGTTAACTAAATTATATTTTCACAACTCTTTCTTTGTGTAAACTCTAATAACCCCTTTATAAACTGAAAGTAATGAATCAAAAAAGCACAAAATGCACTAACATCATACACCATATTGGAGCTCACCAGCTGACTATTTATCATGATGTGTGTGACATCTATAGTCTGCTCTGGTACGGTGAAGTTGGTGACAGAACACATTCATAATTGTAGCTATTCCCTGGTGATGGAGGGGGGCGTGTTTACCCCTGAAGGTTACTTCTTGTAAATCCTTGCATAGTTTATTCAAATAGTGCCCTAACCATGGTCTCCAGGATTTTCCCCTTACAGCAAGCAAAGCATGACCTTTACATTTGACGCTTGACAGTTCTTCAGATTCGCCCAACCAGAACAGATTAATGCATATTTATGTGTTTGTTACTGAGCACTGGATGCTCTTTATCTCCGGGAAAACAAAAGACAGAAATCTCTTTGCAGACACACATGTGCCCAGTGTGTATCCATGTACACCCACATCTATACAAGAAGACATCAGGAATACCTGCACATTGCAGGATATTTATTTCACCTTGGAGAAAAAAAACAAACAATGATTTAACATAAAATGTGGTGCATTTCATAAATATGACAGGTATAAAGATGTGAATTTCTAAACATGGCAGGAAGGTGTTATTTCTAAAGTACAAGTTGTGTTTGTGAGATGATTACTTTTTTAAAATTCGGGATTAAATATAAGCTTTGTCAAAATGATTTTTCTGCAATATACAACATCCAGTGCATATCAAATTTTAATATTACTAAAATACTATTGTTATAGAGCCATAGTCTGAGTTTACTGAAAGTGTTTAATTTCATTACATTTTGTTGATTTATTTATATGATTATTCACTTTGAGAATTAATGAACTGAACCATTTTTTGGCCCTTTGTTATGTGTTGATTTATTAATTGATAGTGAGAAATAGATCACCTGGGTTGGAGGAGGGGGTACAAGCTGGTGTTTATGTGCATCAGGAAAACAGGAGTGTGGAGAGTGAATCAGAAGTGCACTGGTAAGGTCAATGACCACACAAACACACATTGACCATGCTTTATATTTTGTCAAGAAGAAAATAAATTAGAATCAAAACTACACTGACAATTTCATTACACATAATTTTTGTAATTTTTTGAAGTTTTTTTGATTTTTCAATAGGTGTAAGTCATAGAGCAGAGCCCTTAATAGGTGGCTGAGTTAAAACATTAAGATATATTGAAAGTTATATTTATCATCATGCCTATCAATAGAAGAAATGGGGGAGCAGATTTTTGGATGATCAAGGCAAACATTTGTTGACTGACAAGAAAAAACATCAACTGCTTTGACACATACTGTAAGAAGTAACATCAGAGTACTCAATGCAACCCTACTGTAGCACTTTGACACAAATATTCAATTCAATTCAGAGAACTTCATTTGTCCCTGAGGGCCAGTTGAGCCCATGTGACCCTATGTGTTCCCCCTGCTCTTCCCTTGTACACTAATAGATGCATCTTCAGTCACGGGTCAGTCAAGCTCCTGAAGTTTGCAAACACCACTCAGTGGACTCATCTGATTGTTCGTCCTGACCTGGTGGAGGATGAACAACCTGGAGCTAAATGCCCATTTTACACATTGGCCCCACCCACCCCATCACTCCGTGTGACTCCTCAGCAGACACTGCAAAGTCCTTCTGCTTCCTGGGACCATTATCACCCAGGACCTCTGGTGAGAGATGAACATTAGCTATGTCACCAAAAAGGCGCAGCAGAAGATGTACTTCCTGAGGCAGCTGAAGAAATTCAACCTGCCAAAGGCTGTGATGGTGCAGTTTTACACCTCCATCATAGAGTCCATCCTCTGCTCTATACCACCGAGTACACTGCAGCCACAGCCAAGGACAAGGGCTGACTGCAGCAAATCTTCCACTCTGCTGAGAGGGTTATCGGGTGCAACCTGTCCTGCCTTCAGGATCTGAACACCACCAGGACTCTGAAACGGGCAGAAAAGATTGTGGCCGACCCCTCCCACCCTGGACACAAACTGTTTAACCCCTTCCCCTCTGGCAGGAGGCTGAGGTCCATCAGGACCTTTGCGAATCTGAAAAGCGCTATATAAATAAACTACTTACTTACTTATCTAAGGGAACAAAACATTACTACCATTAATGTTGGTAGGTTCCCCCTTTTGATGCCAGACCAGCTCTAACCCAAGATCTCTGAAAGCTGCTGAAATTCTTGGCAGTACATTACACATTAGACATTATAGTGGCATATACTTCAAATCCTGCAGACGAGAACACCCAGCAAGATCTTTAGGTTTGGAGATGGAATGACCCAGTCGTGTACCATCACAATTTGGTTGCAAGTTGCTGAGATCCTTACTTAGTTTGACCAATTTTTTTCAAGGGGTACGGTAAATGTTCACTTGCTGCCTAATACATCCACTCACTGACAAAAGCCACTGAAATGATATGACCACTGCACCAGTTTGTGGTCATAATGTTTGTATTCACCAACCACATTTTATAAACTGAACCTGTCTTACTACTGGTATTATTCACCTTTTAATCATTGTTGTTCTGCTCCTATGTTTATGTGGCATAAAGCTTTTGGAGAGAAAAAATCTAATAGAAAAACTACTCTTCTTAAATACTGCAAACCTGAAGATTAAATGCAACTGCTCATTTCTAGTGTCTCTGTTGCGATGAATAGGCACCATAGAGCAGGTGACTGTATGTTTTTTACATAGTTGGTCCGTTGTACACATTGGCACCTGGTCGGAGGAGGATGCAGCCAAGATAATCTATTTAGATTGGCCATGTTGAAGGCTGTCATTTATCATGAGTGCATAGCCCTTTCTCAGATGGCAGCTGGATTCCAAGCCAACCAAAGTCTCAGTCCAATGGCCTTTACATGTGTCACACTGTAATGGATCAATTTGAATCTCTCCAGTCTAGTCTAAGAAATAAAATTTCACAGCATGAGGAAGGACCTGGCAGACATAAACAACATCAGCCTTCATTTGCTCACTCAGTGCTATTCGTTAAAATGCCCAGAGGTTAAAGGCAGCTACATTCAAAAATATACTGATGGAAAATATTTTGCAGTCACACTCAGCTATAAAAAGGGTCAAATTTAACACAAGAAAGGAAATGAATGATGGCTGAAAAAAAGCAGATGGGAGTTGTTGTTTTTCTCCCTTTAAACAGCAGGCATATTACCCCTCTTATTTCAGCCTACGCTGTTCTATTTGTGCAGCGGTAAATAATGTCCTTCCACGCTCATGTTAACGTGGCCTGTTTATGCTGTGTGTATGTTTGTGTATGTTTCTGTGCGAAGGAGGCATTGAAAAGCGGGAATGCACGTATCAATGAGTTCACTGGGTCTCATCATACAGACTCAAGGTTAGCTGGGTAAGGTCCAAGGAAACAGGGTGCAGCAGTCTAAACAGAGGCAGCCTTCCCTCTCCATCTTATCAAGGTCTGAGATGAGAGGCTGTACAGAATTAGAAAGTCAAGCTAACCCCCCCCCCCCACCTCCCCGAAAGCACCACAGAGCCAATACAGAGCCTACACACAGTAGTGTAATGTTCCCATTTCCAACACAGTCAGTCACGGCCATTTTTTTCCACTTTCTTTGTTTTTGTTCATGTAAATACACAATGTGAATTAACATGAAGGTAATTAAAACATTGGTCATTTTCTTAATAGTGTTTGTTTTTGGCAACACAGTGGTGCAGTGAGTAGCACTCATGCCTCACAGCTGGAAGGTCCTGGGTTCGAGCCTTTCTGTGTGGAGTTTGCATGTTCTCCCTGTGTCTGCGTGGGTTCTCTCCGGGTTCTCCGGCCTCCTCCCACAACCAAAAACATGCACTAGGGCTTATGTGAACTGGTCACTATAAATTGTCTGTAGGTATGAATGTGAGTGTGAATTGTTGTCTGTCTCTATATGTCAGCCCTGCGATGAACTGGCAGCTCATCCAGGGTGTACCCCGCCTTTGCCCTAAATCAGCTGGGATAGGCTCCAGTGCCCTCAGACCCCAGTGAGGATTAAGGGGAAGAAAATGGATGGATGGTTTTCATTTCGGTTCAATGTCTGCCTTATTTCTTTGATCATTTTTGTTCATTCTGCAGATTTTTTTGTCTTCTTTTAATTTATTTTTTATATGTTTTTGCTTTGTTTTGCTATTATTTTCAACAAAATTCTTATTGTGTGACAAGAGTGCGTTTGCTGCCTGAGTGTATGATTATTTTGACAGCTACTGCAACACTATGAATCCAAATGTTAGTGAAATTTGATTATGTGATTTATCTTGTGTGTCTTTCTTTTGTAGGCCAGGGCTTTTGCCTGTTTAACTGTCTGATGTCTAGTGCATGTGCATAGCTGGCTGGATATGGAATCAGACCATTATGACACAGTCCAAAGTGTGAGCATTGATATTACAACTTCATTTTGTATTTTATTTGGTGGTCCAACACCTGCATGCAGATTAAATGGCTTGACAGACATTGTAACATACTGAATATTTTAGTTAAACAGGTTTCTTTTATGTTTTGAAACTACATAAGAAGACCTTTTAACTGTAAGATGCATATTAAATTTGTTAAAAAATGTATGTTTAGTGTCTAATATAAAAACCAAGATATTAGCACTAGTGTTTTCCAGCCCTATGTACAGTATGTGTGCATTTGTGTTTTATGTGAGATAAAGTGAATGAGGACAGCAAAAGAAAAAGAGACAGTTGTAAATAAAGGAGGAGAGAGAAGATCGAAAAAGTTAAAGGAGAGGGCATGGTATTCATTTTAATTAGGATCTAATGAAAATACAGTTCTGTGCTGAATATGGAATAAATATCACCCCTGGGCTTAATGATGCTGGAATAACATACACTGTTCCAAAAGGTTCCCATGGGGATAAAAGTGTAGGTAAAAGTCTAGATCAAGTTCAGTTTCTCCTCTTCCTACAGTACAATTTGCACCATTACCGAGCCACACACTACAGTACCTCAGATATTTGGACCTAGTAACCTCCACGCCTCAGTGCCACACAGTTCTCTGGCACAAGCGAAAATCTAAGCGGCCACACGTGTGGGAGCGTAGAAATAGTGCACCATTAAAAGGTCCTGACTCACCTTGTTTTAAGTGCAAGGTCTAATTGCCAGCCTCTTTTCCAGAGGGCCAGAGCAGCAGCTGGCAGCAGGCTGTATCTACAGGGATGGCTATTAACGACGGTGGAGCTGCAGCACAGAATGAGGCCTGTGCACCCCAGCTCCCCTCACAGTCACTCTATTCTGAGACAGGCAAACACCACAGGAGACAAATACACTCAGAATGCCCTCTGTGACTTCTCACCATACGTTTGACTCATAAATGGTGCTATTATTCTAGCAACAGTCCGGTCAATCTTAAGTGTCTCATATAAAAGGAGTCATTATTCAGTATGTGATACCCAGTTGTTTAGTAATTTAAATTAGCACCACTTTAGCCCTGAGCAATCCACCAGAGACTCATCTTTTAAAGATATTAAAAGTAGTGATAAAGATGAACAGTTGTGCATTCTCTCTTGTGCAGGTGATACATCGTTGCTATTAAAGGCTAACAGCTGTAATGGGGCTTATTTTAACCACCAAACCAAACATGAGCAATTTGTATTCAGTGTGGGGTACATCATGTTCTTTTGCTCTTGTTTGGTTTTGCACATTTTTTCATCAGTTCTCTCACCGGGCGTGCTGGAGGTGTTTGAAATAGGTTAGATGCAGTCAGATGAGGATGAACATTGGCATCACGCATTTATCACAAACTGCTCACAATAGCAGGTGGAGACAAAGGAAAAAGGCAAACAGCTGACTGTAGTTCAGCGTTATTGTTAAAAACAAAAAGACATGCACGGTGCGGATGGTCAGGGGTTGTATCCGCTCCAGAGCCTCCAAGGTTTTAACTCACAATTCATAGTGGATGGCTCTTTAGGGCAAAGTTGACCACATACACGTCAGAAGCAGGAGGCCAGCCCACACAGTGCAAATACAGCACACTGTTGCCTTTCTTTCTCTTTCTGGCCTCACATGGCAAAAACACCCAACACGGAGGTGTAACTGACTCCCACTCTGGCTTGCTTACTGTCTCACCTACATGCACCCTTGCTCAATTACTTTCATTCCCAAAACAACAAACCAGTGCAGAGGTTCACAATGAAGTTTTACTTTCAGCAGCACAAATGGCTCCAGGTTAGCAATATTTTACAACTACTTAATTCAACTTCTGCCACATTGCAGGTGGGAAGATAACATATCTTAGCATGGAAAAAAAAAATCAGCACAATTTGACTTTATGCCTGCACATGTGGTATAACAACGTAACGAAATGCAGAGCCTCTGTCCAGCTGGCCTTGTAAAAGTCACAAGCACCAGTGAGGGCTAGGACAACGCCATTTGTCATAACGTCAGCAAATTCAATAATTAATGGGCCGTATCCTATCACAGCTCTCCAGTTTACCCCCCTCAGTCTCAGACCAAGTCCCCCCACCTCGTGTTCAGGAGCATATTGTAGTCTCTCAGTGGTCTAGCATGAACATTTAATTCCTCATCATTAAGAGATGTCCAGTCGCACTCAGACAGTTATTAACTTGCAATGACAAATGTACACACTGAGGCTTCACACTCAGGCTTCTCAAGAAACACCCTTCGCAGAGGCATCCAACATAAATTACGCAAGTACAGTGCTTACATATGAGTGGTATAAATTTGAGGTGTTTAAGTTGAGTATGCTACATTATCTAGTCTACTCAATCACATCTCAGAAAGAAATGATTGTGTTGGAGGTGCTGTTTCTAAGCTATGGGTAGCCAGTGCTGCCACTGTAGAGACACAAGAAACTGAAAAGCTTTCAAAATCACAAATCCCACCCTTAGGATTTTTGCAGGAATCCAAACCAGGATCTCTATGTAGTCAATCAAGTCATCAGTCGACAGGCTGCAAATGTGCACATAGGCAACCTAGATGAGCAAGGAGGACGTGTAGAACAAATATTTTCTACCTTCACCTCAACATTTTAAAAAACCTTTTTATCATAAAGATTATAACAGAGCGATTGATTCTGAGGTTTTAACAAGTCTGAGGCCAATTAGAATGACCGTATACATACATTCATTCATCACAGAACTAGAATACACAGGAAATACACAAACATTTCCAAGTTTTTCCACAATAAAGTGTCAGGTATTTAGTGTTTTTGAATTGTTTGAGCCAGAGATATAAGAGCGCTAGTGACTTAAACCAGGTTTCATTCAGGACATGTCAAATCGTTCTTATTGTTCTACTTCTTGCAATACATATTGACGTCACACTAAATATGGATTTTTGTGTGTTGAAGCCATTTATTTCAGCTTTTTACTGTATGTGTTTAAACCGTGTGAATATTGTCTGTGTTGTTATTTAGAGTCCTACAAAAACAAAGTCAAAGGTGTACATGTGCAACTACTCCATATTTTTGCATAAAATGTGTTCATTTTTGTACATGCGCATGTATTATAATCTTGATGATAATACCAGACAACAAACCCAAGGTGGCCTGACACATCTAAGCAGCAGTGTAGATGGTTGTCACAAGACAGCAATACTACAAACACCTGATAATCTTACTGAAAACGGAATGTTGCTATAGTTTAACCCACAGCACAGTCAAAAAGCTTTCAAATTTGATGCAATTTATTTGCAAAATCATTAATAAATTTTTCTTTTTCAGCAATACAAATGATAAATTGGCTTTTTAGCTGCTAGAATATGTTTGAAAAGCAAAATAAAAATGAGAGAGTCAAGCACCAGGGTTTCACTACACGGCATATAAATCAGCTGAGCATGACATTTAAACATGTAGAGTAGTAAAATGTACAGCGACATAGCCATAAAAGCAGCATTTATATGAGTCTGAAACATCAAATATAATCCTAATATATTGACAGGGACTGTTTTATTGCACAATGCCTATTGCTTTTCATGCCTGATAATAGTTTGCTGATGCAATAACTGTACCTTTGCCTGTAAGAATGTGAAACGTACACACACTGGCGACGGCATATGTGTGCCTGCAGAATTTGTATCACTGACCCTGGATTTGATCAGGTGTAGCAGACCTGCTGTTTACAAGGCCAAGAGAACAATGACAGTGTGTGATGAGAGGCAGGCCTGTCCCAAACACAGCTGGCACCAGGGGACTATGAGGTGAGCTGGGAACCACAACATCCCTTTTGATTAATGTGGGAGACTAGGAACATGGCACCGCTGCGCCTTACCACTGCCAAGGAGGTGCATGTAGGTGAGGAAGCTTTACCTTTGGCCTAAATGTCACCTGCTCAGGGTGTGAGTTGTCATACTGCTGACAATGGTTGGGAGTAATATTTAATAAAATTTTCAGTTCCATGACATATTTGCTGCAGACGTGCTACCGTAACATGCATCCTTTAAATAGGGTCATAAAGTTCAGTAACTTCTAGTAGTTGCTACCTCAACCTCCAGCTACTCCGATTTTTTTTTTTTTTTGGGGGGGGGGGGTATTGTTTGTGCAAGTGTGTGTGTTTGTGGGGGGTTAAAATACTTGACACATTACTGTTATTTCATTGTACAGTTGAAGCTAAACTTAACATTAGCAAGAACCATGAGTAGAACAAATATAATCACTAGTGAAATACTGTAAGTTTGAAGCTGTGATATCATTCTTTACATTGCCACCTATATAGTATTAACAGAAAACCTTGCTCTGTACTGTACGTGATCTTTTTGTCAACTTTCTAGAAAGATGCTTCAACATGGCTTTGTGTGAACAGCTTTGTTTCTCAGTAATAACTCTTACTTTCTCTATTGGTATAATGTGTCGGTAATTGTATTTATTATTTTTGTTCTGGTAGACTTGTTTATTATGGAAGTAGTAGAGTTTAAAATTTAAGTCACGCTATCAAAACAAGCTCTGCTGATGTTATTCACTACTGCCAGCAGTAGTGGTCAATAATTATGGCAAGTTTGAAGTACATTTCTATATTTTTCTTGTTAAAAGCAGCAGTGCCTCCTGTTGCCACCTATTGCCAGGGATGAGGATCGGACACAGAATTGTGAAACCAATGTAGACCTTTTTTGGCTGATAAATATTTAAGGACCATGTGTGCCATCAGCTGTGTCTAAGATGAATTCCTTGTTTTAGATTGACTTGTAGATGTACTTGAGCTTGGTTTCAGAAAATAACCTCTCCTCTTTATCCTCTCCTTAACCCTTTGACCACACTGCTCGATAGATGACAGCCTGTGTGGAGAAATACACAATCTATTGGTGCAATCACCTGATGTGAAAATGTCAGGCTCCCCTCCCTTGGTTTCTTTGTTGATGGTGACATTTAGTGTAATACCAGAGGGGTTTCAGTGAAGTACATCAAAGCCAACATACAATGCTGCTATGTGCAGGTTCATAAATGTGTTGATCTGATATAGATCCTGTTTCTTTACTTATTATGAGCCAGCTTTCCATACTGTATTAAGAAACTAGACATGCACTCCTTTAGCATCAGTGTGTTGCATTGGATGCTGTATCTAAGAGACCACATTCCCCCCGCTGCATCTCCTCAAGCCCCTTCCCCCCTTCTCTATCTTGTTCCATCACCCCTCCACCCCCACCTATCACCCTCTCCCCCAGGTGGCTGTGAGGCTGGCCTGTCTGAAATGTGATAGGCATAATCCCATTTAGCTTAATTGCATCTGCGGGAGAGGAGCCCTATGTGTCCCATTGCGTCCCTACTGAACCCCTTAGAACACATTATACACACATATCACATGGAAACCTACTCAAAGCAGAAAATCTGAGTTGTCTGCACATACTCACAGGAAGCTGCAGGCTTTTGCAGGACTCCTCCACTGCAAGATCCCATTACATTATTTACAAGTCCTCATTGACGGTCTAACACAGATGCTGGAGGGTCAGATCCAGTCTACATTAGTGCACACGAGACAGACAAATCAGGCACCCATGTGACGATAAGTGTGCTACAGTAAATGGCCTAATGGAAAGACTGAGGGTTTAATTTGTGCAAGTGTGTGTATGTGCACATGCATGTTTGTGTGTGTGTATCTGCCTTAAGGGGCTGTGGTCCAGTGGGTGAAGGGAGATGCTGCTGGGGAGTGGTCCACAGCAAAGAGAGCCATAATGAGACTGAGTGTTCTCACAGGCTACTGCTCCCTATTATTCATAGCAGAGTGGAAAGGGCACAGGCATTAGGGCCAGTGGCAGAGCAGCATATTAACGATCTTGTTTAAGTCCAAATGGATATCCATCCATGTGGCATCTAGGAAATCCCATTAGCATTTTCAATAATGTATGTATATTTAAGGCTGCAACTGACAGGTTCATTGATTAAAACATTAATCTGTTTTATTTTTAGTCAATCATTTTGGTTAAATTATAATAAAGAAAAAAGTGATTTCAATTAAATGGCAGCTAGCAGAATGCTATTCATCACAATGGATCTACAACTGGTTCTGCAGTGTAGACATTTGAACTGAATAGTCCTAATAAGAGCATATTTGTGGTATAGTTAGCGGTGCACTCACACCAGCCCTGTTTAATCAAACTTCAGTTTGTTTACCCGGAAAGTCTGTTTTGTGTGGGGATGTGTGAATGCACAATAGAACTCTGGTGCAGATTAAAGCAAACTCTGGTCCAACTAAAAATGTAGGTCTTGACCCGCTTCCAGTGAACCGAATGCAGGAAGCAGACTGTAATACGGGGTGTTGTGGGTAAACAGGGAGCAGGGAGGAATGGCTCACAGTCAGACATAGAGTAAGGATGCAGTAAAAGTTCTGATAGTAATATGGACAGACAAAAATATATCACAACTCCTGGTAAGCACTCATGCAAACAATGTTTTCAAACTAATTGGCAGGAAAACAGGAGGCTCTGGGATTCACCCATACAGTAGAGCACAGCAGAAAAAAGGAAAGGACACGTTTCCTTGGTATGAGGAACTAGATGCCATTCTTAGAAGAGGAGAAGAATACACTATTTAATTTTCAAAAGTGCAATGTGAAACTAAACTCAGACCACCTGAATCAAACCGAGTCCCCAACCAAATCATGTCTACCATACTATTAAGTGTGAAAACAACCGAACATTCTGCATGTCTGCATTACAAATAGGCTACACACTGTAGATATTTTCACAATACATTTCATTCTGAACTGTGGTGAAACATCAACTATTGCAAGTCAGCCTGTCATAATGTAGGAAATTAAGGGGAAATACTGAGAAGTGTCCATACTAGTCCTGTTTAATATTTTCACATAGCCATGGAAAGCAGCTTATTCACTGGTACCTTATAAATTTTTAAGGTGAAGAACAAAAAAAGGATTTTAAAAAAAGGATCTGCCATGTCTGAAGAAGTCTGCTGTGTTCTTGTAGTTAGCCATTTTATTTAAAACATATATAATCACAGATGGAGGGCTCCAACTAATCATTATATTCATGTAAATTAATTTTATTTTCTAGATGAACATAATTGTAAAGCTTAAGCTGTCCTCAAATGTTTTGTTTTGTCAATAACCTAAATGAAAGTATAGTGGGAATAAGAAAAGGCGAAACATTCAATTTAAGGAGCTGGGACCTTTAAATTAAAGAATTACTCAAACTGATTATCAGAAGTGAATTATCAAATTAAACACATTCCAAATAGACTAACATATTTAGATACTTTATTCCAGCCCTGTTCTATTCTAGCCATATGCATAAGTGTGAGGAAAGGCAAAATTCAGTGTTTTAAGAATAAGATAAGATACAAAAAACCTTTATTAGTCCCACAGTGGAGAAATTCACCGATTTACAACAGCAAGGGCAGCAGAATACATGATATAAAATCTGGGCTATGCTGTATATTAAAAAAAAAAAAGGAATAAATTAAAAATGATGCATTTCATGCTATTTGGTATGCACCCTACCTTTTCCAATATACTCCAGTATACATGGCCATGTAACTGGTTAATACTGTGGCCTTTTTGCACAGAGGTTGTGACATATTGAGCTCAAACAGGCCACGAATCAAGCTGAAACTCAAAGGAAATCAATGCCCCGGAACTGAGTTACTCTGATGGGCTGCAGATCATTAGATTTTCAGCTGAATGAAGGACCATTACAATAAAACCAAGTCTCCTGTGGTGGAATTCAGTTGTATCTCAGGAATATAATGGTTGTTTTAAGATACACATCATCATAAACATCGTGGATAATATTCAAAATAATGGCTACTTCAGTTTAAACAGTCGCTCTCTGGTATTTTCATTTTAAATGGCACACTGCCGCCGCTGCAACCGAGCCTGTGGGGGGGCAGAAAAATCCATGTGAGTCATAATCTGTGAAATGAAACTATTATCTCGGAAATAATAAATAGGCTCAATTCTGAATAATGTGATGCCGTGCATATAGAGTGCCATTCAGTATATCATATTCAAATAAGGCCCATATGGTCACATTGTTTTGGAGATAGGGACTAGAGAATGCTCAATCACCTGTTATTCTTAAGTACGGATAAAACTGGAACGTCGGATTTCAAATGAGACAGCTTGAGTGTACCTCTCCTATATAAGAATAGCCACTACATTACAGAATCTCCAGCTGTTCCTTTATCCCCTACTCAATCCAGTCATTAAAACTTTCACATCTTTTCAAACATTTGCTGAGAAAGCTGCCAAACCACACTCTGATGTCTGAGCAGGGAAAAAAGGCTTGGGAGGACAGAAAAATATATAAGATGTATTGAAGGGTGCCAGACAGCTTGAAAAATAACATCCATCTGCATTACCATATTGTACTAGTGCTTTCTAAAGGTTCTTCAAGAGGGTTTTATTTCTTTGTTTGATATGTACGTGTTGGGTGCGTTGTCTTTTTTTTTTGCATGTTTTTACGTACTGTACATTCATACCCGCAAGTCTGCAAGCCTTCCGGGTCCTCAAGTCAAGGTGTGTGTGGGTGCAAATTCGATTACACTCAAGTTAAAGCAATTTCCTGTGGAATTCAATTCTTGTCCTCTGTTGCAGGTGAGTTCCCCGCGGACGTCTGTGTCTTCTCAAAGAAATAAAGCACCTATAAACAGCAGCCTTAAAGGAGGGGAAGTCGAGCCAAAATGCAATTAATATGCAAATTCAGGGAGAGACTTAATGGGGGAGCCTTAACAAACATTCATGTGTTGAGAGATAAGGCTGTTTTCAGGTTGTTTTCCTCTAACCTCTGCCTGTCCAAAGTCAAAGCCTTAGGGAGCTGAAACTCTTGAAAAGGCATGGTTTTTGTTGGTAATGGATTATTGCACTGGGAGAAGTAGGGCAGTCGAGGGCTATGTTTTAGGCTGTTCATCATGTGACATGAAATGGCACTGCGCTAACTGAAACAATTCACTTTCTTCTTTTTCCTGTTATTCTGTGTTCAACATTTTTTTTCACAGGTGAGCAATTTATACTGAATCCCATCAGAGTTTGCTTTGGGTGTGGGAGAAACAGAAGAGAGGAGGAGGACGTAGGGGAGGAGAGAAGAGAATGAGTAGCCCAAGGCGACTGATGGAGATGGAGGGCAGCAGAGAGAGGAGAGGACGAGGCTATGCATTCAGATTGGGAATTCATTTCCCATTTTCAGCCCTGGTCATACTTTGAGGCTTAGGAGAGACACGGAGAAGAGAGAGATGAGGCCCCTGATGTGAAACGACATGCCTTATGACAGACGAAGAGCAGAAAAGAAGAGAGAGATGGCAATGAATCACTGTGACAAAGGAAGAGTGAGACCAACAGTTTGCAAAATGAGAACGAAAGATGGACGGGTTTGGGCTGCAGTCCTATGGGTCGAAGCTGCATCAAGGCCGCAGCAGTGCTGTCTGATGAATCTACATCCCTGGGGACACTACCCTCCATTCCATCTCTCCTTTCCCCTACCCCCACTCTAATGATTCATCCACCACCTCCAGCCTTCCCCCGCTGCACCTTCACCATGATTCACACCCACTCCCCAAGCTAAATTATCGCCGCAGTCCCTCTGAGAGCTCCATCACTCTCCCTCCATCTTCGGTTATCATCAAACAAGTATATGAGCTGAGACCAGTGCCTGATTGCATTGAAGAGCCCAGCTCAGCAGTTTTTATGAGACTGCGCACGTTTGTTCGCACACTTGAACTCACACATCGCTGCCTTTGATGGCATTTTTTTGCAGGAAGAGTTTCCATCTTAAAATGCTTGAGTGTTTACAAGTGATGATGCAGAGTCGATTTAGCGGAGGGCAGTGTAATTCCACAGGCAGGACACTATAAATGTTGATTGGATGAAGGTTGAGAGGAATATCTAATCATCAGGACCCATTGGTATTCTTTGCATATACAGTGGTTGTCATACCTTAAGAAATGCTTCCAGTGGTACAGAGTGTGGCAACAAATGAAGTTCATGTTCCAGCCACAACTAAGGTTCACAGACACCATGAGAAAACAAGCTTTGATTGATACACATTACAATGCCTGAGGGATATTTTAGCTAAGGCTGAGTAAAATGCTAAAAAAAAAAAACAATGCTTTTTTTAGGGTACACATATTAGCCAATAATTAGTTGCTTGTATTTGCAGTGGTGTATTGTCTCTTTATAAGGGCTAGAGTTGAGTATTCACCCTTAATTAGCTACTTATTAGTATAGATATTTGTACTGTACTGGCACTTTATTACAATATTACGTGGAGTGAGGTAAAAACTCTAAGACATATAGTCAGACAAAAATATATCACAACTGGTGGTAACAACTCACGAGAACAATGACGTTTTCAAACTAATTAGTAGGAAAATGGAGGCTCTGGGATTCACCTGTACAGTAGAGCACTGCAACACAAAGGTGGAAAATTATGTAAATGAAATATAAAAATACACTGCCTGGCTAAAAAAAAGAGTCTCACAGTAATATTCTGTTGGACCACCATTAGCTTTGAGTACAGCATACATTTGCTGTGGCATCGTTTCGATAAGCTTCTGCTCACAACATTTATTCCTGTCCAGAGTTCCATTAAATTTGCCAAGATCTTGTACAGTAGCACTAGGCATAATGGGTGATCACTTCATGCACCGCTCTTCTTACCCTGATGCCCCATCACTCTGGAACAGGGTAAGGCTGGACTCATCAGACCACATGACCTTCTTCCATTGCTCCAGAGTCCAATCTTTATGATCCTTAGCAAATTGAAGCCTTTTTTCCCAATTATCAATGATAAGTGATTTTCTTAAGGCTACACAGCTGTTTAATCCTAATCGCTTGAGTTCCCTTTGCATTGTACATATGAAAATGCTTTTACTTTCACTATTAAACATAGCTCTGAGATCTGCTGTTATTAGTTTTTTACAGTTGTGAGATGGGTGAGTCTGCAAGGTAAATATGCATGTCACTCTCCAATCCATACCTGGAAACCAGATCCATTCCACACATGCAAGGATACTACTTCCTGTCATAATTTGTTCTACACAGGTGTAGCAATGCTACCTCCTGCCACTTGAATTTCAAAATGAAATACAGTAGAATATTCAAATGATTTTGTATTAAATAAATATTAATTCAATTCTATTCAATTCTATTTGATATATATTATAAGTAGACAGTTTTACACTTACTGTTTAAAAGATATTCTGTTAATAAAGTGAAAAGGTTAGGTACACTCTTTATTAATTTTATTTTATTTTATTGTCACAGAATATATTCAATAGGAAAGAGAAAAACTATCCTGTGGTTGTTTGAACTACTGCAGAAATAATCAACACAGATATAAATTTACTGAAATTGCAGTGGTGCCTCAGATAACGACGTTAATCTGTTCCGGTGTCACGGTCTGTATCCGAATCAGTTGTTATCCGAAGTGACGTTTTCCATAGGAATACATGTAAAACCAATTAATCCGTTCTGGACCCACGACAAACTCCCATATAAAGTATGT